>JAPMOR010026556.1:313029-501884 GCA_026543865.1 Argiope aurantia | reverse complement strand
TGTATGTGTGTGTGTGTATGTATGTGTATATATATATATATATATATATATATGCATACTTATTTGTTTGAATGATCAAAATTGTCGTAGAAGAAAGAAATTCAATGAAAATCACATTAAAATCACGAAAAATTAAGCACACTAAAATCCAAAATATTCCGGTAGAGCGATTTTTGTTGAACTGAGCGTCGAAAACTTGCGAGTGAAAAGTCCAAAACGTCAAATTCGGCGAGTCGTAAATCGCAGTCAACTCCTGACATTTAACTCGGTCCTTTGACGATGAGAATAACGAGTTTGGGGGTTACCCACTTTTAACTTGCAAGTCAAGATTAACTGTTATTGGTGAATATGGCCGTAAATGGCGTTGATTTTACCCATTTCATTCTGCTGTAACCCTCGGGAGATATCTCCCGAGAGTCATGGTAATACGCCTTTGTAAAAATCCCCTCTTCGCGTGGGATTTCTTTAGTGTGAGCGGTAGAGACGGTGATCGTTTCAAAGTTTAGTTCCAAATTTTTATTCACATTTTTGATTCGGAACACAGCACAAAAGTAAAACATAAAATACGAAAAAACACAAACACTGACTTTAATAGACCACTATTATCATCTTAGGTTCCAATTTTCTCTTCCGCCGCCTGCTTCTCCCCCCTGTCACCGTTAGGAAAGCGGATTTGCTAGAATTGCTGAGCTTGTTTGCCAAAATTGGCGTGCCTTACACACTCCACTTAAGCATAAAATTAACCCACAGTGGCTGATTTTTTTACATTCATGAACGATATATATGCATACAAAATTACTATTACATAACTTGCAAAATCAAAAACAAATAAATTCAAAAAGATAAAAATAAATACAACAACAACATTAATAGACAGGGCATTCACGCGCGCATTTTAACAGAACAGCATATCATCTCATTATTTACAATGCATTGTGGGATACGTACTTCATCAGGCATTGCCATATATTATCCAAAAGAGAAGATAGAGTAATGTAATTGATACATCCTCCCCCTACACTAACTAAGATCGTCTCGGCGAGGTGGTGTGATTTTGGATACTTTGGCGTTTGTCCCATGATTGTCATTAGCATTAGAAAGTTGTTTGGGAGGTCGACCTCTTTTCCTTAAAGGCATCACAGGAGATAGGTTCTGTGAAACATTTTGAAACGATGTAAGAGCTGGTGCACGGTATACACCTAAAGTTCATCAGGTTTGTCACAACTAGCTATTATGAAAGGTGATTTCTGGGATAGAATGATATAAGGTCCATCTTTCCTTGGTATAAACTTTGCAGTTTTGCTTTACTTAATGGGTGAAGCTTAACCAAAACTAAATCATCTGGTTTATTGTTAGGGCTCGGTTTACGTGATTTGTCTGCATATGCGTTTCGACGAACAAAATTTTCATTATGAATGATAGACCGTAGATCAGTAGCAACATCGTCAAAAAATCTTAATTCTCGGGTAAAGTTGAGGCAAACTGCAGTGTAACCAGTAGTTTAGCATTTTGCAGTGTTCAATGCAAATCTAATAGCTGGTAATCCATAAGGTATGATTGTTACATACCGTGATTGCCAAACGAGGCTTTAAATCTCTTTTTTTATGTTTAACAGGATTTGTCTGTGGATGGTAAAGATGAACTACACTTTGATTAATGTACAACACAACTGTTGTATTATGGCTCTAAAACACTGTGCATCATTATCACTTATTAGACGACACGGTAATCCATATCTTAAGAAGACTTCATTGAGTACTGTTAAGGCTTATTCTTTAACAGTAGCTTGCTTTAATGGGAATAACTCTACCCATTTTATTGTGCAATCTTCAATAATGAAGATCCACTTCATGCTTTCACTCGCTTCTGGTAAAGGTCCAAAAAGATCGATAGCTATGCTTTCAAAACGTTGAACAAGAACAGGTGTCTGTAATAGAACAGCAGGTTTCTTGTTCATTGCCTTACATCTTATACAATTTGCACAATTTTTAGCATAATCGGTAATATATTTTTTCATGCCTGTCCAATAGTATCTGGATGATATTCAAAAAAAAGGTTCCATCATCCCCGTAATGACTAGCTGCAGGAGCATCATGGTGTTTAAAATTTTTTTCTCTTTCATGAAATGGAACAACTAACTGAGCTTCTTCCCCTTCAGATTGTAGAGAGTAACGATAGATTACTATTTGATTTAAGACGTATACCCTTTGTGTCCAATTTGCAAAATCAACACTTTTGTCAATATCCTCAAAACAATCTATGATCTTCTTGAGTTCAGGATCTTTCAACTGTTCAGTTTTAAGTTCAGCAGCTGTTTTTGATGGGACATCAATCATAATAGTTTGTAATTCACAAGTTTCTTTATCATTACACTTAGGTCGAGAAAACATGTCAGCCAAAGCTTTGCATTTGCTTGAAAAATAATCGATTTTCAAGTTGTAAGATTGAATCTGAAGTGCCCATCTTGCTAACCTTCCAGCGAGTGACGATAAAGTCATTAACTACTTTAAGAGTTGGCGATCAGAGGCTTCTGTAATATCTGCATCCTCAATATATCCTCGAAATTTATTCAAGGCCCAGACAACAGCCAAAGCTTCTCTTTCAGTTGTCGAGTAATTCTTTTCAGCAGAACTCTAGAGTCTACTGGCATATTCTATTGGTATTTCATCGACGGGACTTTCTCTCTGTAGAAGAACTGCAACTATGGCGTAACCATTTGCATCCACCCGGATGATAAAAGGCTTCCTATGATCAACTTCTTTCAATACTGACAAAGTTACCAAACATTCCTTTAGAGTTTGAAAGGCTTGTTGCTCTTGTTCACTCCATTTTCAAATAATGTTCTTTTATGTGTCAAATTCCTAAGAGGTCAAGCAATATCTGAAAAATTCGGGATGGACCATGAACATGTCTGCAAAAATGATTATAACTGTTTAACATTTTTTGGACAGGAAATGTTTCGATTGCTGCAATTTATCTTGATCTACGATTCCTTTAGGAGTTATCCACAATGCCAGATATTTCACACGAGCGCATGCGAATTTACATTTTTCTCTATTTACACTTAACTAGAACTTTCGGAGTCTTTCGAAGACCAACTTTAAGTCTTGAATATGCTGTTCAAAAATTTCGGACAGTTCAAATATATCATCTATATAAACAAGAATATTGATTGTAGGGAGTCCATTTCGGAACTGGTTCATATGCCGCTGAAAAGTTGTTGGGGCGTTTCTGAGACCAAAGGGCATTTTTTTGCATCGAAACGTACCAAAAGGAGTATACAATTGCAGTTTTGTCCCTATAAGCAGGATTGACCTCAATTTGGTGATATCTAGTCTTTAAGTCAAGGGTAGATATAAAAGCAGTGGAGCTTGCATCGTGTAACAATGTATCCATAACCGGGAGTGGGTATTTGTCAGGTTTGGTTATAGCATTTAGTTTACGGTAATTTACACACAGTCTAATAGTTACATTAGGCTTGAGAACTAAAACTAACTGTACCGCAAACGGCGATTCTCATTCTTTTATAGCATCATTTGTTAAAAGTTCGTCAATTTCTTTGCTTAAGGGCTCTTTCTGTTTTGGCGACATTCTGTAAGGTATAGATTCAACTGTGTTAATAAAGTGTTTGACATAAGGAGTTGGTTCTCCATCTAGTTGGAAAATATCTTCATTTTCATTAAGCAAGGCAGTTAGGCGATTTCTAGGTTCTGCATCAAGATTTTGTACTTCTTCTTGGCGTAAACAAGGATTATTAGTCTCAGGAGCGACAAGATTGTTTTGCACCGAACCATCACTTGTTATTGAATTCTTCGGACAATGACTACTATTCATGTCAACAGGACTATTCTATGTTGGCAAGGGAATATGTTTAGCAAGGGGTATTTTGCAATTCGGTTTATCACCAAAATACCAGAAATTGTTTTGCATGTCCATCCCAATTCCTGATTTCCTCAAAAAATTCAACTTCGAGAAGAATACGATTACCTTTAGCATGTGGCGGAAAATGTAAATCAGTACAGATAGTTCGGCCATGCACTGTGATCGACACTGTAGTTTTTAAAACAATCGATGTGGATTTGCCAGACAGATAGCAAGGTCAATTTCAGCGAACTGCCGTCCACGCTTCTTTAAAAAATTAAACATTAGCTCTCCACCAACTGACTCACTAGCTCCTGTGGCAGCACAAATTGTTCCTTCAAATTGTAGCTTCATATACTTCAATGGCAAGTAAGGCTACGGGAGAGGTAAAACAAGTAAACATATGTATGAAATTAAACTGAGCATTGTCTTTCTTTGAAGGACAATTTGGACATTTTTATTTGATAAATCTGGGATGGCCACAGCCATAATAATAAACAGAATTTTCCACATGTCGTAATGGCATAGAGTTTGTGTTAGAAAAAGTATTATTGTGAGTACACGAAGGATCCGTTTTCTCAAATTTAGTGGATTTCTTGAAGTCCTGACCACCGACATCTCCAGAGAATTTAGGTTTGTAGAATTCTTGCGATTTCAGAGGTTTTGCTAATTTTTGATGAGGCTATTTTGTATTTTCATAAAAATCCAATTTTTCAACTAACATGACAGGATTATTGAGTGTTTCCCAACTATCTAAATAGTGATTTTTATATTCCGAAGGACATTTTTTCTTAATTTGATTAGCAAGGATTAGTTCTTTTAATTTGTCAAATGAACTAATTTCTAATTTATTGAGCCAACCTTCAAAGTAAATTCGAATCTCGAAAAAGAAATTTTTCCAAGTGAAATGATCAAATTTGGGATGCCGTCTAAAAAGAATTCTAAATCGGTTTGCTGTTAGATTAAATCTTTGTAGCAGTATAGTATGGATGTGGGTGTAATCCTTAAACATTTCTTCAAGTTCACTGGTTATTAATTAACCTATATCACTTGAAAGAGCTCCAATTAAACAGGATAACTAATAGTCATTAGATACATTAAAAGCATCATCTGTCTTTCAAACAGTTAAAAATAATGACATGTTATCTGTATCAAGGTGAAACGTAGGTAAGACTGTAAATCAATTCGCTTTGGAGTAATATCAATTTTATTAGGATTTGACAAATTTGTATTTTGAAGCTTAAGCTTTGCAAACTCAAATGCTCTTTCCTCAGCTAGTCTTTCCGTTTCTTCTAACTTTTTTCGTTCGTAAACAATGTTATTGAACGTATCAGTCACAAATTGCTTGTTATCCGTAAAGAATGCAGATTTAGTTATTTTATCATGTATGCCAATTATTTTATCTTGGAATGTAACATCTAGGTCTAATTGTAATGCTAAATTATGGAGGTCAATTTTTTTCCTTTAGATAGAAAAGCTATTTTTTATGCAATTACTGAAATGAAATAGAAAATTAAACAAGAAAACTTGATTTTTAAGGATCAGTTACACACCCAGCTTCTGCTTTGAATACACAAAAATATCAATAAAATAGACAGAACACAAATTAATTGTAATGCTAAATTGTGGAGGGCAATTTGGATATATATTTTCAGCAATGGAAAAAAATATTTATGTTCAAAACAATTTTATGCGTATATATTTCAGTTAGATGGAATAAATACATAAAAACGGAAATTGTTCAAAAATATTTCAATTGTTAATTTTAACTGCAAGTATATATGCACACTTTATAAAAGGAAAGCAGATGTTTAATTTTGACAAAAAAAAAAGATATGTATTTGATATAGAAACAAGTAATTGTAATTAAAATATGAGCAAGTACTGAAAAAAAATTTAACGCTTTAGAATTCTTAACCAAAAAAAAAAAATAATAATAACATTTTGAGAATCAGAAATAAATTTGCTCATTTTGTACGATTAAAAGATGGCACATGCTGAATCATTACTCTGAAAATAAAATCTATCAAAGCAGTTCTTTGACAATACCAAAATACCATACAGCTGAATAAAAGAAAACATATTCAATACTTGTTTAGAATAATCACTATGGGAGCAATGAATCATGAATGCGTAATGAGAACGACTGGCGTCTCCTCAGGTAAAATAGGGTAGGGATGACGAATATTTTACGAGCGGTTATTACGTAACCAATATCAAAAAGTCACAAATACTAGTGATCAATACTTTTCAAAGAGGGGTGTGATTCAAATCCTTGATACGATCTTGCTGGTGATATTTCGATTACAGGTTTTGGATCCACGATTGAAAGTAACAATCGATACTATACCACTGAAATTTACCAGAGCGATGACTTCACTGGAAAGTCATAATCGATACAATCTGTCCAATGGAAGCTCTCGAACGAGACAGAAAAGGAGAAATCTGTGAATGGCTTGAAAAGTGAACGGACCGGTTATTCTTGGAATTATCGTATTATTGAATTGCATATCACTGAAATTTATCGGAGCGGTGACTTCACTGGAAAGTGTGAAGTCGCCGCTCCACTTCCGATATTCGCATTTGATGCACTATTCCATACAAATAATTTTAATTGCTGTGACTTGACTTTGCATATACTCCGTTTACTGCTGGCGCCATCTATTGGTAGAATATAGAACGAAATTTAACAATTTAAAGAAATGACATATATTTTTAATTCAAATTTTTCAGAAAATGGTTTACTTCAATAAAGAAATTAAATAAATAGTTTTGAAAAAAAATCAAATTTAAGAAGTAAGCTGAAATAGATAAATTAATAAAATCACACGTTACTTAAATAAGTAAATTAAGTATTAATTACAATTAATAAATTTTATATTTAATATTAATAATTTTTAATTAATAATATGATTGAAATAACAGATATTTGGAACAAATATTTAAAAATAACAATAGCAAAATTATTTGTTATTCAAAAAATCGTGGATTATGCATCTCTAAAATAACGATGACGAATATTTTAAGAGCGGTTATTAAGTAACCAATATCATAAAGTCACAAATACCAGTGATCAATACTTTTCAAAGAGGGGTGTGATTCAAATAGGGATGACGAATATTTTACGAGCGGTTATTACGTAACCAATATCAAAAAGTCACAAATACCAGTGATCAATACTTTTCAAAAAGGGATGTGATTCAAATCATTGATACGATCTTACTGGTGATATTTCAATTACAGTTTTTGGATCACGATAGAAAGTAACAATCAATACTATATCACTGAAATTTACCGGAGCGGTGATTTCACTGGAAAGTAACAATCGATACGATCTGTCCAATTGAAGCTCTCGAACAAAACAGAAAAGGAGAAATTGAATGGCTTGAAAAGTGAACGGACCGGTTATTCTTGGAATTATCATCTCATTGAATTGCATATCACTGAAATTTATCGGAGTGGTGACTTTACTGGAAAGTGTGAAGTCGCCGCTCTACTTCATGAGAGTGATCTTGACCTTCAGATATTCGCATTTGATGATGCACTATTCCATACGAATCCTTTTTAATTGCTTGTGACTTGACTTTACATGTATTCCGTTTATTGCTGGCGCCATCTATTGGTAGAATATATAACTGAAGTAAACAATTTAAAAAATTGCATATATATTTAATTCAAATTTTTCAGAAAATGGTTTACTCCAAGAAAGAAATTAAATAAATAGTTTTGAAACAAAATTAAATTTAAGAAGTAAGCTGAAACAGATAACTTAATTCAATCACACGTTACTTAAGTATTAAATTAAGTAAATTAGGTATTAAAGTAAATTATTAAGTAATATATTATAGTAATAGTAAGTAATTAAAGTAAATTAAGTATTAATTACAATTAATAAATTTTATATTTAATATTAAGTAATAATTTATAATATGATTGAAATAACAGATATTTGGAACAAATATTTAAAAATAACAATATTAAAATTATTTGTTATTCAAAAAATCGTGGATTATGCATCTCTAGTTATTCTTAGAATTATCGTATCATTGAATTGCATATCACTGAAATTTATCGGAAAGGTGACTTCACTAGAAAGTGTGAAGTCGCCGCTCCACTTTATGAGAGTGATCTTGATTTTCCGATACTTGCATTTGATGATGTACTATTCCATACAAATCATTTTTAATTGCTTGTGGCATGACTTTACATATATTCTGTTTACTGCTGGCGCCATCTATTGGTAGAACATAGATCTAAGGTAAACATTTTAAAGAAATGACATATATATTTAATTCAAATTTTTCAGAGAATGGTTTACTCCATTAAATAAATAGTTTTGAAAAAAAAAATTTAATTTTAGAAGTAAGCTGAAATAGATAAATTAATTCAATCGCATGTTGCTTAATTTACTAATTTAAGTATTAATTACAATTAATAAATTTTATATTTAATACTAAATAATAATTTTTAATTAATACTATGATTGAAATAACAGATATTTGGAACAAATATTTAAAAATAACAATAGCAAAATTATTTATTATTCAAAAAATCGTGGATCATGCATCTCTAAGGTAAAATGTTGCACTTTCGGTTTGAGGAGGAGCACATCAGATACTTTAAATTAAATCTTACTTGAATAAAATACAGAAATACACAAAACTTGAAAATTACTCTATGAGATACCTTAATATTTAAAAGAAATGACACAATGCAAATATTTCAATATATAAACGAATATGCTATGAAAATAGCATATTCGTTTATTATAAATTATTGCAGAACATTAAGTAGTATAAATCATTTCACAAATGATGAAAAATCTTTATGTATTCAAACATGAAGGAATGTTGTATTTCTGCGAATCAAATGCTGGATGCTGTTGAAGTTGAACAAAAAAAATGCAAAAGTGTTATGACACTTGTCTGATATGTATCAAGGACGAGCCAAAAACAAAACTGTTGAAAGATAAATTTTTCCGTGCTGTAAATTTGAAAAAAAAAAAAAAGGTGCTTGCTCACGCACACACACTTTATTCACTGGATTTAAATGCAGATCTTTGCTGGAGATGCACAAATAATAAATTATACTCGGTACAGGGGCCAACGTCCCGTACGAGTTAGGATTTAAAACTGCATACTGGAATAGTCCTTAAGGCATCAACAACGTGAAAATGGCAGACACTGATATATTTTGAGGACTGGACGTCTGGAGCACAATGATGAATCATTCCCGGGATGGGAAAAATTATGCCTTGTGTTAGGACGACATGTTTCACTTTCGTTTCATAACTTCCCGTGATGCGAAAAATTATGCTTTGTGTCAGGACGAAATGTTTCACTTACTTCGATTTCGGTCTCTTCATGTGATAAATTGTTTTAATTAAATTGGTTTGGCAGGTTGTCAGTCAAGCAGTTTGCTTCTTCGAGGTTGGTTTACACTATACTAGCCAGACCGTTAATGGTCAGAATATCGCGTTCTTTTTTTCTTTTTTTTCTGTTTAAATGATCTCACAAAGGTCCACAGCTCTCCGTTTTCGTTGTTAAGATATATTAGCTTATTAGTCAGTTCATTATTTTTAATTTCTTTGTCTAACTTGTTAATCATTTTATTCATTTTATTTAATTGAATTAACGGCTGGTTTTCTATTTAATTGATACAGTTTTCTAATTCTGTTTCATTCGGCATTTAATGTTTTCAGTTTGGGGTTTATATATGGTTGGTTAAGTTTAATGGGAGAGAAGTTTAAGTTTTTGCTGTTAAGGATAGCGTTTTCAATTTCCTCTGCTAGGTTATAAATATCAATTGGGCAAATTAAATTAGCGAAATGAAAATTAATTTTTGAGAGATCTTTTTTGAATTTACTCCAATTTGTTTTCATTTTAGAATTTTGATTAAGTAACGTGTATTTAAAGTAAAAAATCAGAGTTACCGGGTTATGGTCAGAGTAGGGATAACGAATATTTTACGAGCGGTTATTACATAACCAATATCAAAAAGTCACAAAACCAGTGATCAATACTTTTCAAAGAGAGTTGTGATTCAAATCCTTAATACGATCTTACTGGTATATTCCGATTACAGGTCTTGGATCACGACAGGAAGTAACAGTCGATACGATCTGTCCAAAGGAAGCTCTCGAACAAGAGTTCAATCATGCATAGGGAAAGTCCTTTACCCACTGAAGTGAACGGACTGGTTATTCTTGGAATTATCGTATCATTGAATTGCATATCATTGAAATTTATCGGAGCGCTGACTTCACCAGAAAGTATGAGGCTTCACTGGAAAGGGCGAAGTCACCGCTCCATTTTATGGGAGTGACCTTGACTTTCCGATATTCGCATTTGACGATGAACTATTCCATAAAGACAATTTTTAATTGCTTCTAACATGATTGCCTTTGATTGCATATATTCTGTTTACTACTGGCGCCATCTATTGGTAGAATATAGAACTAAAGTCAACATTTTAAAGAAATGACATGTATATTTAATTCAAATTTTTCAGAAAATGGTTTACTAAAATAAATAAATAGTTTTGAGAAAAAAAATAAAATTTAAGAAATAAGCTGAAATAGATAAATTATTCAATCACACGTTACTCAAACTAGTAAATTAAGTATTAATTACAATTAATAAATTTTATATTTAATACTAAGTAATAATTTTTAATTAATAATATGATTGAAATAACAGATATTTGTAACAAATATTTAAAAATAACAATAGCAAAATTATTTGTTATTCAAAAAATCGTGGATTATGCATCTTTAGGTCAGAGCTCATTTCCGCGAGTGATTTAATTTTCATATGAAAATAAAAAATCTTTGACTAATGCAAGATTGATTGTGGATGCGGAATTAAATCTGTACCATGTAGGTTCGTTTGGAGTTAGGATTTCAAGTCCTGCATTATTGATATAATTTCTTAATGCGATTCCTTTAGAATTATTGCAATTACATAGCCAAGTGATATGGAGAGCATTATAATTACCCCAGATAATTGGATTTGGGTTAATTTGAAGTAAATTTTCTAAGTCAAAAGCGCATATATTTATGGTCAGCATTATGGGGGACGTAAATTGAAATTAGAGTTATAGAGTCGCTATTTTTGGAGGTAATGGCTATTAGTGAAGCTCCGACATAATTAAGGCTTGGTGGGGTTACCTGATAGTGGGTTATAGAGCTTTTGATTAGTATTGCAGTTCCCCACTAGCTTTATGATCTTTCTGAATTGCTCTATAGCTATAGTAAGGTGAATAGTTTGCAATAAATATTTTTTTAGCCGGGCTTCTGGTGGGTTTCTTGTAAAAGTATTAAATCGGGGCTGTGCTTATTTATAAACAGTCTTAGCTCGTTAATTTTGCCTTAAATCCTGTTTGCGTTCCAATACACTATATGGAGGGAGTAGAGCATCACACAGCTGAGCATTACCTCGCCGGCTTCCTGGGATAGGGGTAGCGCATCTTTCCCGTGATCTGGGCGTCCCGGGTTCGAGTAACGGTTTGGGCATGGTTGTTCTTCCTGTTGTATGTGTGAATGTGCCCTCCTGTAAAAAGGAGTTATGCAAGCGAATGAGTGATGCGTGAGTAGTCAAGTCGTACTCTGGGCCCAAATTGGCTCTACGATAAAAACAAGAGGCGCTCCCCCTTTGGCTTAAATAGGCTGTCTTTGAACAGCGGGCTTGTCCGTGGTAAGTGCCATAAGAAACAACATTACAGCATATTTTTTTCGCATGCTTAAATTATAGTCTTGAATATAATTTGAATTTTTTCCTCTAATTTCTCCGCTTTTTTAATTTCCTGTGCCATTTTAAAATTCTCAGGAACTTACGAGAAAATTTGTTTAATTCGTATGTGAACATTTAACATAGCATCTGCTTTTTCCCTGTCATTTTACATTTGGATAAGCTGGTAAAAGTGAGGCCTGTGGCGCCATCTTTTGGTTTTCATTACTATTGAAGAGTTGAGAGAAAGTCACGTTAGGGCGAATATAGGAATGATTTTGCCTGGGTTGAGAGTTATTATTAGGGTTTACATTTTGTTTATTACTTAATTTGGGGAAAGGCGCTTATTTGTTTGAAAGATCAGCACTACCCTTTTATAATGGCCCGTTGAAATCGAAGTAAATTTTCATTGGTTCATAAACCTCAAATGATTTGCTGATAGTTAGCGCCAAATCATGCTAATGTTGGTTGTTTTCATTGAATATCGGTTTTAATGTTTTTGTTTGTTTGTTTGTTCAGGTACTTGAAATTAAATTTTAATAATGATGGATATGCAGACTTTTTCACTGTTGATTTTCAGTTGTAATTTATTGGTTGTATTGTTTCGTGGCTAAAAATAACAGTAGTAGTATGGGTTTTATCACATTGCTTATTGAATACTTTTTAGCTGATGAATGTATTTTAAATAATTTTCCAAATAATGTCAATTTACCACAAAGTTAATATGGCAATCTATTTCTGAAACAGACTCTTGTAGCAAATTTAGCTTATTATCTTAAAATATATTAAACCCAATAATTATCAGAATAGTTAATTTGATAATATGTAATTTACGGGATATATGCGTTTAAAACAACTCAAATAATAAGTCTTTAGACGTCTACAGACAGCAACAAGAGCGTATCTGAAACTAACTAGAAGCGGGTTTATTTCGCCATTGGTTACAGGATGTGAAAACGCTACCTCGGTCAAAAACACTGCTGCTGCCAATTTAACAATATAAATTTAAATTAAAAGTGGCTATCAGATACTATATCCAATGTGCAAACATTAAATGGATACTGTTGTGGTTAATAAATATGATAAGTTCTCACGAATGTCTTGTATTTTGGTTCAAAAAAGTCTCCAGATCATACAATTAGAAATTAATGTTGCGGCAAAATCAATCTTGATAAATAATGACAAAATAAAATTCTTCACGGGCTATCCGTTTTCTACACAAATATTAAAAGTAACGCAATGAAATACAAATTGTTATTAGATATAGATAACAGATATAAAATTCGGATTCAAGTCTAGTAAATTTCAAATGGCTCGGAATACATTTTGAAAACTTAGGGAATGAGCTGACAGATAATTTGATGAGATTGCTCCATGTGGTAAAATATTAAAAATTCCAACCCTTTATTGTGATATCTAAAAAATTTCTAGACGTCGTATTTATCAGATAATTAGAATATTTTGAATTCATTCTTCCTCTTTTTATGAGGGACTATAGGTTCAGTGATTATGATAATCACTTAATGACTAATAAATACAGGGTGTTCCATAAATACCGCCCGAACTCTGTATAGCCAGATTCTTCATTGGAAGTACATAAAAATGTCCAATGAACTGTACTTGTAGACACATAGTTTTTTAGAAAAATACGGAAACAAAATATAACGTCACATCCGGTGCAAGGACAAAACACTTTATTTAACACATCAACCATAATGCCGGGTTTACACTCGGCAGTAGGCAGCGCATGCGTAGTAAGGTTAAAAAATACTGCTCGGTCCATGGCAAGTACTTGTCCCGATGGAACAACAACATGCCGCTGTGTTGTATTTTTTTCTTACTGCGCATGCGTTTGTAGAATTTGGGGGTTTCTTTTTGGCGTGAAAAAATTGATCACTTATCATGGATTAATTTCGGCATTTTTTACTCTTTCTTCTTTCTGATTCGAAGTTATGTTTTTTTTTCATTTTAATTGCCATTTTTTTCTATATTTTTCAAATTTAGATATTTTGACCTTTTTTTCAGTTTGCCGTGGGATTTTTTTTTTTTTTTTTTTGTAAATATCCATCATTTTAATACGATACACAGTGGAAAAGAAAAATCCATGTACGCTAAAATGGCAATTTATAGCCAAGCAAGGAAAGCCTGAATCTATCTTAAGAAATTGTGGCAAACGTAAATCAGTCTCTTTCAACGCATGCGCTGCCTACTGTCCGTCTTATAGGGATGACGAATATTTTATGAATATCAATATCAAAAAGTCACAAATACCAGTGATTAATACTTTTCAAAGAGGGATGTGATTCAAATTCTTGATACGATCTTACTGGTTGATATTTCGATTACAGGTCTTGGATCACGATGGAAAGTAACAATTGATACGATCTGTCAATGGAAACTCTCAAACAAGAATCCAATCATGCACAGGGAAAGTCCCTTACACATTGATGCACGTTCCTGGAACAGACCTTTCACAAATAGTTGTGGCGGGCGGCAAAACCTATTGATCACATGCAGAGACTTTCTCATTTCTCAAAGAGTCAGGTCCGAACTCTCTCTATCCTATCACAAGATACTGACCATCGCTGGAAGCAATGCGTGGCTATTTGTTTTTTCAAACAATTTTCAGCAGATATTCAATGCTCCAAACAAATTTCATATGCGATATCCTGAAATGGATATAAACACCATAATTCCTATTCTTCCATGATTGAAACGATTTGATATTCGCATAATTAAATTTTCTGTGCCTGATTAACATGAGAATTCCGCTGCTCTGAATGAATGCTCAATTTTTAAAAAACAGATTTATGGTTAATTTTCAATTTAAAAAAAATAAAAAGGATATTTTAAATATACTACCAATGATAAATTTATCTTCATGGATTTTTTAAAACCTCTTGGGTGATGCACAGAAATTCGTCCAAACGTAAATATTTTTTTTAAATGTATAACAGAAAATCTAAATGCTGGCATCACGCAAATATCAATACTTTTGTTTACATATCATAAATATTATGGTTGGCAATGTGGTAAAGAAAAAATGCTTCGTTTATTAAAATTTCGTGGATTTCAGAATTTAATGGGAAAAATTATAATGTTCGCATTAAAAATTTTTATTTAATCTTTTTGCGATAAACTGATTTTCTTTAGAATATTTTTAATTTAAATGAAGTTAAATAAATTACCAATATAACATAAAATTTCTTTTGCTTTTTTTCTCTCCTTCTACAAAGTGTTCTAGAAGTATATAAAAAAGAACTGAAATCATTAGACTCGAAAATATAATCTCATAAATTTTCAAAAAAAAAATCTTTTCAAGAAAAGGCCAGTAATGTTTACTGAGTCTCGATCAATTTAAACTAAAAAATTTTAAAAAAATGAATCTGAAAGTAAAGGAAGATAAATTGCTGAAAAAGAGTTTCAACCAGCCATTCGATTGTCAGTCATGTAAATTCTAGATTGTATTGTCATTATTTTTATTGAAATTGCATTTTACTTTTTCAGAGAAAGTTTTAGTAAAAGAAACGCACGTAAACTATATTAAAAAATCATAAAACTCCAGTAATTGTAAAATATTTATTATCAAAACTAAAATATCTTCAAATTAACATTCGTATATATTAAAATAAATTCTGTATTTTTTAAAAATGTCTATTGCAAAATTTTTAGTCATAGGAAATGTTTAGAAAATCGGTATCATTTAGAATATAGCTAAATACAGTGTTTGTGTCTCGCAATACTATATACTTTTAGGAATTAAAAAAAAATAACAGTAAAATTAATACATTATTTCACTAGTATAAATATTATAATTATATAGGTTTTAAGGATCGCAATTTATAAAAGTCACCATCTTATCATAGTGTATTTTACTCTTTAACAAGGTAATCCAATTAAAAGTAATCCCCATAAATCTCAGTGCATTTTCATAATTTTCAAAAAAAAAAAAAAAAATCTGTCTTCTGCAGGATTTTTTTTCCCGATTCAAACATAATTTTATAGCCAAATTCGTAAAAATGACACTGTCTATGGTTTATCTTTTTCATTACGAGTAGAGATTGCAATATCGGACCAAAATTTCAATACCGGTATTCGGTATTTTTTAGATCTTAAACCGGAATACCGGTTTTAATACCGGTATTAGAAATTTTAGAAAAAGAAAGAAAACACAGGTGTTTCTTTGCTTTATTTGCCAGTTTTATTAGAGAGGGTAAATATAAAAAAATAATAATAATTTTTAACTTATAAATTATAACAGTATATAAAGAATCACAAAAAAGTAAATCAACATCTTATTTATTTAAATCACAAAAAAGTGTAAATATCACTATTCAGTCTGTGGTATTATTACAAATTTTTGAAATGTGATCTTAAAAAACATAATGCATCCATTGTACTGTCATTAAGCCTGAAAAGTAATAATGTGCAAAAATTACCAGCTGTCCAAAACGCTCTTTCGGCATCTACGATAGTTGGTGGTACTGTTAGCAATGCGCGATATACTTTTTCCAAGTATTTACCTCTAAATCCTTCATCTTCAAATAAATCGATTTCTCGTCGGATGGTTTTGGATATAGCTGATTTCTGTATTGTATTTTGGTTTGTTGAATTTTTTGTTGTTGTTGTTTATCGTTAATTCTAATTTTTGTTCAAGAGACAATTCCTTTTCACTATCGACATTAGTGTCATCATAATCTTCGATAACTGAACCGAATTCTTCTGAATGTTTGTGGGAAAAGGCTCTGAATGTTTGTGGGTAATGGCTCTGAAGGTTTGTGGTTAAAAAATTTTAAGAAAATTTACTATAAACTTCATCAGATTTGAAATGTTGTTTTCTTTTCTCCTTTTTCATTTTCATTTTTAAAATCCTTATAATTTTGTAAATACCATAAGACGTTTTCTATTTCGATATGCCTTTCTTCTGTGCGATTTTTCAACGTAATATATAATTCTTCAGATAGTGATGTGTGCTGTTCTTTCAGTGACTGCAGCATGACATTTATTGTTGCATTAGCTGTTAATGAATTAGAATCTCTACGACATAATGCCTCAACAGCCAGTTTTATTGGAAATAGAGCTGATACAGTTCTGTATATTAAGTCGAATTCACTATCTGAAAAATTAATTTACAGGTTTAAGTCGATTATTTCTTTTTGAATCGGATTTCTCAGTTTCAAAAATCGTTTTATCATTAGGAGTAAACGGTTCCAACGTGTTTTAAAATCTAATATTAACATATATTCTGCTTTATTTTCAGTTAGTATATATTTTAGTAATATGTCATCTTTTATAGGGAACGTTTAAATATCTTAACAATTTTTCGAACTTTATAAATTATAGGAAGCAATTCTTGATGGGTTAATATTTCATTCTCATTAGCAATTTCTCTTCAACAATTACATTGTCATTATCTTCATTGCCAATATCACTCTGTCTTACTCTCTTCAAAGTGGGAATCTGAAGTTTCTATGTCCACAGTATTTGGATTCTTCTGTTCTTTATTTTTTTGGTATAATACATCTATTACTCCTAACTGAATTCCATGAGCATAGCACAATTGCTGATTTGCACCAATCAAATTTTCAACTTTTTTCATAACTGTTGCTCCATCAGTCATTATGGATACAATATCTTCTTTCAGGAATAATCCATGTTTCGCTAATTTAGATTTAAGAAATTAATTAAGCCATTAATTAGTTAATTAATTTCGCCCGTTAGGGAGACATAAAAACAAAAACGTATACTATTTTGCTATGTTGGCGATCCCTGAACATATAGTGGAGACAATTTTAAAAATTTCTAGTAAATACCGAAAAAAAACGGTATTTAAACTTGTGAATACTGGTATTACAAAATTGTACAAATGGCTCAAAATACCGGTACTGCAATCCCTAATTAAGAGTGTAAAAATTTAGCCGAGTCTGTAAGGTACTCTTAGCCCCCTCCATTGACCATCTTAAAGTAGATAGTCCAATCAGTGTTTGAAGCTTCTCCAAAGTTGATTAGTTTAAAAATTTGAAAATATTTATTGCCATGAATTAATGATATTAAAAGCTTCATGACGCGTCCAGATTTAATCATAGAAGGTTGAAATTTTTTCGATTTAAAAATTAAGAGTGTCAAGAACATTTTATTAAATATGATTTATAGGATCATATGACTACAAAATTAAGATTTCATAATTTTTTGGAAATACTTTTATTAATTGAAGCAAAATAAAATATTATTTGTATCATTTAAATCCATTTGAAAGTAAAACTGAATTTTATGATGAATCAGAGAAATTTTTATTGAATAATTCTTTGAGAAATTGCATAAATTATATATAAAAACAGTTTGTAATGCAAAGAAAACTTCATTGCTGTTCCTATACTCTTATTTAAAAAAAAAAAAAAACTTAATTAATTTCAGCAAAAAAGTTTTGTTTTCATTGAAGTTTAATTGCTTCCACTTTAATTATAATTTCAGAGTAGGGAGATACGCAATGCAGCAAACAAAACAACACACTGATCTTGTGATGGCATGAGCAGTATAACATTAAATTTTGGGGTTTAAAAATATTTTGCTGCAGAAGCTATAAAGAAACAAAGTTACACAAAATATATAACAGAAAATATTAGCGAATATTTATCCTGGCGAATCAGCTGGTTGCCAAAGACGGCTAGTCTAGTAATTTATATTAAACAACATCTTTTTAAATTATTGCATATTTTTTAACTGTTTGGCAAACTTTTGTTTCATATTTTAGCATTTTTAAAATTTTAATGTAACCAGTTGACTCTCATATAACTTCTTTTCCTTATTTTTTTACGTTTGCGTTCGTTGAATAACATTTTATTTCACTTGATAAGTTTGACATTATTATATAATTTATCACATAACATCAAAATCGGGGGTTTTAATATGTACCAATGCACATTTTTGAAAAGTAAAATTTAAGCTATTGAAAATCATTATTAACCTAGAAAGTAAATATTTCATTAACGGCCAATTGCATGTTATCAATCCTTTTATGTTTGCTCCAAACTTGAGGTTAAAATTATCATTTACTTGAAATCTTTCCGTCAGTAATTAATTGTGGTTGAGGGCTCATAAAGAATTAAATATAAAAACTTTACGACGTAAAAGTAAATGTGTTTTACTTTTTCTTGTATATAGAAAAAGTAAGAGCGAGGGAAGCAAATAAATATGGGAATAATGGCAAGTTTGTTATAATCTGAATTTTAATACAGTTGCCCATCATAAAAGATTCTTACTTAGTTATTTTTTTATTGCAAAATCAAATTGATCTCTTCTTTATTTTTATGTACCCAAAAGAACATATACATTCACTTAATGGCAATGCACTAGTAATTTTAACTCACAGAAAAAATATGAAAAGAGTTTAAATGCTAAGTTATTTTATGGTAAACTTACAGAATAGCGCAGTAGAATAGACAATTCATGGGAAAAAAAATGCAGTAAAAATCTTATTTTTATGGAGGTTACGAGAAGCAAACATTGTATTCGCAAAATTTTAATGAATACTATGAAGAAATGTTATATAATAAACATTAATAAAAATGCACAGTAATTTATGAAGATTTTAATTCATTAATGGTAATAAAATATTCTGATAATACTGTTTTTTTCGGTACTACGAAATCAAATCAGTTCTACTTATTCTTAAAAACGCACACACGCAAAAAAAAAAAAAGATACAAATATTTTAATAGCAGAACAATGAAATAAATTCACCCGATTTAAAAATTATACAAAAATATATATATGTAAGCATTATTTTGTTTGATGCAGAATGCAGTTTCGAAAACAGAAAAACTCATTGAAGTTTTAAAGTTGGCTTTATTTTCTCTCCCAGGAGGTAGGTATGCATGTTTATGAACAAGCGGACCGGACAAGCACGTCCGCTCACAGCAACAGATTAGTCAAGAAGTGGCGTAAAAAGAGAGAGAAACAAATTATAATATTATGAATAAATTTTAAATAATAGATATGAAAAAAAATTAAAAACATCATAATATTTTAAATAATAATATGAAAATATCATTTGCAATTGTATTGTAATTGGAAAATTCAATTTAAAATAGAATCAAAAGTACAGAATATAAATCTTGACTTTCACTCGTTGAGTCATTTGATGGATGCTTTTTTTAAAACACCTATCACTTTTTTAATTAATCACAAAAGGCAATTTTGAGCACTGGACTGGCACTGTAGACTAATGGAGAGTAAACGAAAGGTGATCAGTATATTTTGGTGATAATGTAAAACACAAGTGATATTTTGTAAATCTGGTTGATTCAATTTGGCACTGGTGACCATTGGTGAGTAATGTAGGCGATTATTATATTGTAATAATAATATAGAAACAAGTAATATTTTAAGAAACTGGATGAATCATGGCACACTAGGAACTTCTTGAAGATAAGCAGCACAAACACAAGGGTATTTAACAGCAGAACAGGAATGTCAGATGAGGTCACAGGTTACAGATGGTACCATCGACGATGCAGTAATAGGAATGTAATGCATCGGTTGACGTGGAACGGCATAACCGAACGACGCAGCGAAGCTATGCCAAGGGAGACTGTAGACGGCCAGGCATGACGAACCACGGCCACGGTGACGGCTGGTCGTGAAGAAAAGCATCGGCGAAGAGCTATTGCATCATTCATTTTGCTTACCTCTACCGCGGATTTAATTTTAATTAATTTGACAATTTTGCATAGGAAACTATCCTGTCGACTCTTTAATTGTAAGCATATAATTTTTTAATCAGGAGGAGTTTCAAAGACAATGAAGGGACTTTCGATTTCTTGACGTCTTTTTATTTCATCTCGGAGAAGCAAGCATTATGTACAAGCAGGAGCGACGAGCGCACACACAACACAGAAAGAAATGAGGGAAAAGCTGATAAACCTTTTATCTCTGATCCTGTATGCTGTGATGTTTTAATAGGAATTTCTATCGCATGTCAATCAAAAAGCAAGGGAAACATAGGGATCTTTTAGAAGAATTTGTCAAGTCAGCGGTATTTTGTCCCTTTACACGGAGTGTGGGAACGTTTAGGATTTTAGCCGATTCAACAATTTTACAAAGCTTCTGTTGAATTAGTTAGATAGGAAAAGTGGAATGGGATCAGGAAATAACAGAATGTTCTAGAATGAAATCAATATGGGCTAAATTGAGCTAAAAATTAAGAAATTAATTAAGTTTAAATTAAATTTTAAAATGTCATTACACACAAACATATATAACCAAATTAGTAAAAATATCAAGTTAATATTATCAAAAAGAATAAATATAGAATCAAAAAAGGAAGAAATTAAGAATCCGGCCTGAAGACTTTCTCAAGGGTCACCCTCAGGCAGGGATTCAAAAAAGTGATTTTTTCTGTGAGGGGTCTGACTTTTGTCCAACAATATTGACAATGCTTTGTTATCAAAAACTGCAGAAATGAGATAGATTTATCAAAAACTGCAACTACAAATTCAAGTAAAATGAATCGCAAATTTCCTCATTATTGATGTTTTTACCTTGAAAAATGTATTGGAAAAATAATAATTAAAAAATGCATATTGTTTAAAAATTAATACACGATCGATAATTCTTTGGTGAATGTACCAAAAAAATATCGAAGGAATCAGTCCATCTCAATTTTATGTACGGTATTGATGTAAAATCTTAAAGTCTGCAATAGGCAAATATGTTGTAATTGGAAAAAGAATAAAAAGAGTCGTGGATTTAATTCAACCTAAAACCGCAAAGGAGCAATTCCTCGTATTGACATTACGCGGCCCGAGGCGACACCTCTAAAAGAAGAAAAGGGATATCGGCTGATCCACGATCCTCTCGGGGGAGGAAAGGAAATGCCAGAAACACAAAACATTCTTCCCTTGCATCCTCAGGGAATGTCTCATCCTCTTAATTGAGTCATAAAGAGAAAAGCAGAATTCCATGAATAGGTTGAAAAGTGAACGGACCGGTTATTCTTCGAATTACCTTATCATTGAAATTGAAGTATTCACAAGAAAGTGCCAGTAAACGTGAAGTCACCGCCCCGCTTGATGGAACAGTGCCTTGATAATGCTGTATCCCATAAAGATTATTTCTACTTGCCTGTGACATGACTTAATGGTATTCCTTCCATTCATTCTGCAGGCGCCTCGATTGACAGAATATAGAACTAAAGTAAAAATTTAAAAAAAATGACATTTTTCTTAAATTCAGTTTTTTTAGAAAATGCTTTACTCCAATAAATAAATTAAATAAATAGATTTGAAAAAAAAAATCAAAATTAAAAAGTAAGCTGAAATATTTAAATTAAGTCAATCATACGTTACTTAAATTATCAAATTAAGAATTAAATATAATTAATAAATTTTATATTTAATACTAATTAATAATTTTTGATTAACAGTATGATTGAAATAACAGATATTTGGAACAAATATTTAAAAATGATAATAGCAAAATTATTTGTGATTCAAAAAATCGTGGATTATGCATCTCTAATGCTGATAAGGCTTGACCTTCAATGGCATTCATTCTGAAGACGCCATCTATTGGCAGAATATAAAAATAAAGTGAACATTTTAAAGATATGACACTTTTTTATCTCAGTTTTTTCAGAAAATACTTTAGTCCAATAAATAAACAAAATAAATAATTTTGAAAAAAAAAATCAAAATTAAAACTTTAGCTTAAACATATAAATTAAGTCAATCTCACGGTACTTAAGTTAATAAATTAAATATTAATTATAATTAATAAATTTTATTATTAATACTAATTTATAATTTTAAATTAAAAGTGTGATTAAAATAACAATTATTTTTAACAAATATTTAGAAATAACAATAGCAAAAATATTTGTTATTCAAAAAATCGTGGATTATGCATCTCAACTACTTACTGACTCATGCGTCGTTCATTTCCCGCCTTGATAGAGTGTGAAATATTAGCAATTTTGTTTTGCGTTTATCTCTGCATTATTTTTTAGGATTATAAAATGCTGTTTAGTTGTTGTGTACCCATCTGTAAAGGAAATTATAAAATTGGGCTCTAGGTTTCAATTTTTAATTTCTCGAGAAATGGGAAAACGGTGGGCTGTCGACATTCACAGAAAGGATTTTAAACCCAGAAAAAGCAGCAAGGTATGTAAGCTATTTCGACAATTTTATTAATATACTGTTTAAGTATTCGTTTCATGATATAATATAAGAATAGTGTTATCTTTTTATTTTCTTCAGAAATTAGATGTCGAAATATGTTTTACTTTTTAACAGAATCTAGTGCCAATGACATTATTTTCTTTATGAGTAATTTTTGCTCTGTTTGATTATTAAATCTTTAATATGTTATATTGTTGTATATGTATTTTATATAATATATATATTTTTTACCATTATCAAGTTTGAAATGTTAATAATTCGGAATCAGGGTAATGCATGTTTGCAAGTAATGTGTTTGAATGCACTATTGATCGAAATTAAATCCTCTTTTCTATTAGATCAATAATATTCAGATTCATTTCCCTTTGTAAAGATAGTAAGAAATATATATCTTAAATATTACAATTTTATTTACTACAATAATTTTTACCTAGTTCCTGTAAATTTTGTTTGCACTGTAAAACGAAAGTGAACATTATTTTGAATATGAGCATTATTATTATGGCGTAAAGACTAAATTTAAATTGGTAAATAAGGAAATCAATTCTGAATTTATTAGTTTCTAAATTATATTAAACGAGTCACTTTTGTCTTTGCATTTCTCTTAATTTAATTAATGTAATTTGCATATAATGAAGCTATGTCAGATTGAAGATAATAAAAAATTTATTTCTTAGCTATTGCACTACATTTTATTTATTTTAATCCATCTTGCTAGTTTATTAATATTAGGTTATAAAAACTTGCTATTAAAATTAGGTATATCTTCCAAAACTTTTGGTTCAGTTTTAATTATAAATAATGATTTACAAAATTTTGGTGATGTAGATGAAGAAAGTGTAGTTCTTTTATTTTGGCCAAATATTCAAGTCAATTATGAGAATATAGAAGCAGTTTGAGAGGTTTTGGTTCCATTAACTACATTGCAGGATATTGCGCATTTATTTCTATTAAAAAATTAAAATGTGATACCTACAAAAATAATTTAACAGCAGATAAGACAATTGAAGTTGATGCAAGTTTTGGGTTTATTTTTAAACTAGGCAGGGGTCAGCTTCTTTGTCTTACTCCAAATGTAGTTAATTCTATTGCACACAATTATATTATTATTAAAAAAACTTTGTTTTAAATTTGAAAATGATTTTATTGCCTCTGAAAATCCAAGAAAAATTGCTTTTAAATTCTGAATACTTATGTGAACATTATTGTGATAGTAAATATAGTGATGAAAAAATTCTCAAAATATTACTATACTCATCTACAAATATATTTTTAAATAATCACTGTAAAGAAAAAAAATCAGTGTAGGAAACAAACTGCAAAACAAAACAAAACAAAAATCGTACACTTCAAACTCTAAAGTAATTTAAGTAGCTTAAGTGATAGACCAGGCATATTTGGCTTTCACTTGATCTCTATCCGTTCTATTTTTATCTTCAAATATAGAGCAGAAGTTTCTGGCTTTCTGAAAGGTCAGTGAATCTGATGTTTCAAAGTTAGCATTCTCTTATTATATTACATAGATGTTTGTGAAATGTAAAGACAGTTTATCAAAGATTATGTTTACAAAAAATCTTTGTATATAACATTTGATTTTTCTTTTCTTTTTTGGAGAAATTTAAGTAAATGTGTTTATTTAATTTAAGAGGTTATTAAAAAGTTATATCGACTAATTGTCTTTTGAGCCTTATGTTCGTGAGGAAAAAAAGAATGTTGATATTAGAAATATTGTCTATAGTAAAATCAATGAGAAAATCTAAAATCTTACACTGATGTTTTGAAGTTAGTAAAATACAGCCGTAACATTTTTCACTTATTATTTAAAGCATAACATTTGAGATGGGGAGGGAATGAGTTTGCATGGATGTCATGATCTTGTAAATTGTGTGATTTGTTTTGTTAAGCATCTTAGAAGTGTATTCCTTTATTAGCTCCCTGTTATTTTTCTTCAGGATATTGGTCTTTTATTTGATTTCGACTCTTAATCATCAATAGTTTAAATATGTCAATTATATTTGTGAATATATTCTCAGGAAATATACACTTCAAATGAAATAAAACTTTAATAATAAGGCACGAACGTACTTTAGGAAATACGAATAACTATTTATATTAATTTTTAGTTGTTAAATAAAGCAATTGATATAGAAAAATTTATTACCTTTCCCCCTTAAGAAAAGTGGCAAAATTACTTAAATGCATTGAAAGATTTGCAATTTATATTTTATAGAGTACTTTTACTATAAATTTTTACTTTAAAAGATTAAAAATACCTCATCTTCCTTAAACAATCGGAAGATTTAAAATGGATAATAATAATAAAAATTCAAAAAAAAAAAACGCCCATGTTTGGTAAACTTCAAAGTAAGTTAATATTTCAATTTAGTTAGCATTTTTAATATCAATGAAAAAGGAATGTTATGATTTTAGTATATCTCCTTTGAACTTAAAAAGAAATCCCCAACAAATTTCAGAAATAAAAGGAACCGAATCTCCTTCGGAAATGGAGACAAAACAATTTATACAAGAGTTTGTCATTTCCGAATCGATGGAGACACGATCTATCGATGACGAAGTCATGAAGCAGCACTGAGGCTTATCTCTCGACGGCCATGCATCAATTGCACTATTTGCAAACTACAAAGGTAAATGTTTAAAGTTTCCGTCGCATTATTCACGAAAACTATGTGTCGCACAGGTACAGTTCTTTGGGCATTTTTTATGTACTCCCAGCTAGGAATCTGGTAGGGCAAAGTTTGGGCTGTATTTATCGGATACCCTGTATTTAAGTATCACGATAAGTCATAATTATTCTTCATATTAATTTAGATTTAATTTAGTTAATAGTCCTAATTATGTCCGAGATAATATCTATGTGATGTCAACGGCTATGCTTGCTCTTGTTCTTCCATTCAGAATTTTCAGTTCCCATGGATCTTAATAAAACAGGAATGAAATGAGAATAATAAAATAAAAAATATTAACTTTGAAGTCGAAAAAATAATAATGCAATTCATTTTTGAAATATGAAAACTGCATAAATAGAACTTTCAAAAAATTTTTTATAGCGTTACTTTCAGTAATTTAATTTCAAATTTTTAATCATCTAATTCTATTATTTTGTAGTTATTATGAAATTTAGTATACCGGGTGCGGCATAAATTCGTGTAAATTTCAAAAAATCATAATAAAAAAAGTAATGCTCGAAAAAAATTGCGGTTTGCGGGAATATGTTCAGAGAGCCTTTAGATTTTGTTATTTCCATTAAAAAATGTATTAAAAAATGACCGATAGATGGTGCTCACAAGTCATACCGAAACTGTTTATGCAAATCAGTATAGTTATAAAACACAAGGCTGGAAATGGATCTGTCATTCGACGCCAGTAGCATGCTATCGCTACCTCATCGAGCATTAGTGGTGAAACTGGTCTATAAGAACGGTGAATCCGCGACTATAGCATTGCGACAGCTACGGACGGTGAGAGGAATTAAGGCGAAGAAAAACCCAATTTCATTGAATGAGATATTGAATTTAGTTCGCCGTTTTGGGAAACGGCAAGATTAGAAGATCGTCCACGAAGTGGCAGACCATCCAACAGCATTGACCGCGTCCCTGTTGTCCAAAGGGTCATGAGAAATGTGACAGCCGAGACTTCAACGGGGAGTTCCAGTGCATGTGAAACAAGAAAAATAACAGGAATTCCGGAAAGGTCGATCCGACGCATTCTGCACGAAATCTTGAAGCTGCATCCGTACAAGATAAAGGCATTTCACCAGTTGTTACCAGCAGATTGCGAGAAAAGGCAAGCCTTTGCAACATAGGTGCTCGCACAAATGGAACGTGACTCACAATGGTTACTGAACATCATGGGGACAGATGAAGCCCACTTTTCATTGCATGGAAACGTCAATACGCAAAACAGTCGGTATCTGGGCAGCATCAAACCCTCGTGCGTACACGACCAAACCACTACATTCTCCACATGTGACTGTTTGGTGCGGTTTCACTGCGTTCTTCATTCTAGGCCCTTTCTTTTTTGAAGAACTTTGGCCTGTATCCGGTTAGAAAACCTGTTCCGTCACTGCAGAACGCTATCTTAGGCTTTTGCGAGACCACGTTATGCCTGCTTTGCAGCAAAGACGTGCGTTATCTTCCGTCACCTTCATGCAGGATGGTGCCCCGCCCCCCGTTGCTAGTTCCGTTAAGACGTTCACTGAGGACACAGTGATAAGCCGAGGATGTAAGAATGAGTGGCCCTGACGATCGCCAGATCTTTCTCCAGCGGATTTTTGGTTGTGGGGATACCTGAAGTCTCGTGTCTACCGGGGCTCTCCTACCACTTTGATGGAACTGAAAGATGCCATTCAATTGGCCGTTAGTGGCATCGATGCCGACATGTTACACGCAGCTGTAATAGGCGCAGTTACACGCCTCACTTGCTTAATACCTTGTGGTGGCCGTCATGTTGAGCATCTTTTGTTTTAAAATAAAATGTACTATAATGTTACTGTGCTCTGTTTTCCTGATTTGCACAAACCGTCTCGGTATGACCATGTGAGCGCCATCTATCGGTCATATTTAAATACATTTTTTAATGGAAATAACGAAATCCAAAGACTCTCTGAACATATTCCCACAAACCGCAATTTTTTTCGAGCATTACTTTTTTTATTATGATTTTTTGAAGTTTGCACGAATTTATGCCGCACCCGGTATTTATTTGTCTTTTATATTATGATACGATAACGCACGGTTGATTTTTGTTTGAAATCCTGTGGATATGAAATACATTTGATACTTTTGAATTGTCAATATTTGGTCAAGAAATATTTTTTCAAAATATTAGAAAAATTCAAATTTGGTATAGTATACTCAAAATAAAAGTATACTATACCAAAAATTTGCTACAGCTTCAGTCATAAAAATTATGATTATACTTTTTTTGTCGCTTTTTAAAATATAGAGAACTCGTATACTATAATTAATAAAAATATATCAGATTTTCAGATTAGGATAATTTAGGTTACGTTCAAATTATTGACGCTTTTTTTTTTTACTTTCTCGTAAATTCCTCTTATCGCAATTAATTCTTGAAAGCAAACCTTGCAAATTGTCAATTTAAATGATCTTGGATCTATTCCCGTAATTGACATGGCATATACCATGTTAAACTTTTCACAGGGAGTTTCATTTGGACAATTGTCCCACACTTCTATTAAAGAGGGATAAAAGGTTTGGGAAGTCAGGGAGTGTCTAATGTGCATCGTATCGTAATACGGCGGGATGGTAAACTCCTAGAGACAAAATATCTGATTTTCACGTTTCATTCCACAGAACTATCTAAAATTTCGTCTCACCTCCAAGCAGTATGAAATAGCTTTTGCTTCTCAAGATCTATCTGATTTCAAACCTCTTCAGAATAGGAAAAAATTTAAGTAATACTTGAAGTCAAACTCTAATAACCATTCAACAAATACAAAAGTCACAACTTTATAAAGGTCACTTAGTCAAGATTCTTCAAACTGCCGTACTAATAATGAACCACTTTCGAAATTTTGGAAAAATTCACCCAGCCAAATATGTAGCTCTATCTAAACTATTTCTTCAGGTATAAAATTTGCAACAAACACAAGACAAGTATTTACAATGAAGAAAGATCCAATTCTCTTACTGCTACTGTTTCTAAAGCCTTGGGTGTTTCCATATTGGAAAATACCCCAGTATCTAAAATGTATTCAGAAATTAATACTTCGAGTGCTTCAGAAGCTATACTGATGTATAGCATGAGTAAAGAATTAAAAGAGACACCGAAAGATGTCTGTTTTTCACCTCTCCTTCCTACTGAGGAACAGAAACCGAAATTGAAATACACTATACCAACAAAGTACAAAAACATGTAACGTCACTTCTATTATTTTATAAACATAATTCAGTTTCTTTACTTTTCACTTCTCTGAATATCCACAAATGTACAAATATCATTTATCTTATACATTTTTATTCACTTGTTTTATGAAGAATGTTTTAATATGTCAATGTGTTTTACACTGTTTTAAAAAATTGCTTTTCCAAACTCCTAACAGTATTTTATCATTCATATTTTATTGTATAATCATGGATTTTATCATAGCTTTCAGTCTTTATGCCAGTCTCATTTAAGTAAGAAATTTTAAATAGTTTTTAAAAATTATCAAGTGGTTTTTTGTCATCATCTACTTAATAATAAGTTTTACACAGCATACATGAACTTGGTTCTTGCGCCATTAAAACAAATAAACTATCCCACCAATTGACTTTTATGAACGTTCTTTCTATTATGTAAAATGTCAGAATTCCTCTTACAAAATCTTGATAACTATGTTCAGAAGAACCGAAACAAATCATTGGACCACAGCATTAAAATCAATTCTTTTTTATACTACTCTGTAAATATTTACGATCCAGAGTTCTTGAAAATCGTGCAATTTGATGATACCTTTTGGATTATAGCATCCGGAAAAGAAGTTGGAAGCAGACTGATCTTAAGAATTTATGGACGGGGAAATGAGCTGTTTTTAAAATCGCAAAAGACTAAATTCTTATTGTCTGTTGACAGGTTTTTTCCAAAGTTATGGTAAAGTAAAGTTCTATCAAATGAAATGTTTACCTACAGTTTCTCCAGCTGCCCTTGTTCTTCATGGGACTTTGTTCGTCCACTGTTATATTTTCAAACGGATTATAACACATTCAGTCGCTTTCTATAAATGTATTCGAAACATCTAAAACAGAGGCAAATAAATCTGTAGGAATCTTCGGGATAGTTTACATCAACGTGCAGATATTTCATAATTTCCAGAAATCTGTCTGCAGCCTTCGTCTTAGTGAAGAATCTGGAGCCCCAGGATTTTGATTATAAGTTGAAAATTGATAATTCTTTTGCAGCCAGAACCCCATTAGCATATAATAGTGAAATGAAATCGTATAACTACTTGCAGGACAAACACCAATAACTACAAATTTCATTTCTAGAAACTGTACTAGCAGCTGACAATGAAATATTTTTTGATCTACTTTTTTCATTTGTTGTTTCTTGAATACACTCCATATCAGATGACATGGATTTACTTGTTGCAGTAATAGGAACGATCCAGTCATTTTCGCTATGAAAGTCATCACGTTCAATTTTTGAACTGGAATCAACGCAAAGATTTTCAACAACTCCTCTTTCGTTAGATATTTTTTTTATCAACATTTCTATGTGACATGACATACAGGTCACAAAATACTCGAGTCAGAACACTGAAATCATTCAAAATGAATTGAATTTAGGAATATCTGCATCCATTGAAAGGCAAAATAAATAATATAAAGGAAATACGCAGTCAGATGGCGAGCGATATCTATGAATAGCGTTTTATTCTCCTTCCTTCACCACCTTACTATACCCGTTTTCGTGAAACATACCAACCCCATCTTGGCACCTGTTTTTCTATCAGCATATGAAAATAGATAAGAAAATCATAAAAATAATGTGAAAAATAATTATTTTTAGATACGATTAAAATGATCGGTAGCCGTAATTATAGGTATACGCAGTAATACTGACAAAAATATCGATTTAAAATGAACAAAATTAAATTAACATACAATTTGGAAGTTTTTTAAAAAAGTAAATATATATCAAAATTATTAATACGAGAATAAAAATGTTCAATTAAATTAAAGTGAGTTTTCAGTCAAAATGACCGCTGCTGTAATGCTAGTGAAAACCAATTCAGACTATCCTAATTCAGATAAAAGAATACGAACTCCAATTCATGGGGAAAATGATTTCCAGATATTTCCCTACAAGTGAAGCAAGAAATTCCACGAGCATCAACCGTTAATGCCGATCGCAAATGAAGAATTGGTCAATTCTCTAATTCAAAAATGATAACATTAACCGATCTAGCGATTACACTAAACATTGGAATACATAGGTTATGTGTATATTTGAATACGTCGGTTAGGAACCACATAATTTTAACAACAATAAGAGACTGATAATATTAACCATGATCGCACTAAGCGGCGACCTCCGCACTTTTACTCCATTTGCAACAAGACGAAGTAGTAAACTGTCAATTTAGATACTCTACATAATATTGGAATGTCTGTTAAGGTTAAAAGTGCTTCATACTTCCTTACCTTTAAAAAATCGAACTTAAAATAATTGCAGAAAATAAAATCAACATATTTATTTTCATTTAATCAAGCCTATTATTTACAGATACTCTCAATATAATCTATTTATTTACAAGAAATTCCATTTCTTTACAAAATTTATTATTTAATTTTGATAGATAAAATGTGCTATTTACATAGATAAACAATATTGCAAGCAAGAAAATAAATAATTTTATAAGACTAGCAACCAAATTAGTACTCTTCCTTTTGTACTATGGATTTGTCTTTTCAAAAAGAATATGGCATCTGTACTATAAATTCTCATAATAAAGTAATAGAAGAAAATAATTTGAATAAAGTCAAGCATTAGTAAATATATTAAATTAATAATAGCTTACATGATCCTTACAAAAATAAAATGATCTAATACTACTATCACTATAAATGATAGTTCTATGCATAAATGATTATTTCATTTCTTACCAAGTGAGAAAATGTATTGCTCCTTTAAAATTGAATTAATGTTTAAAAGATCATTAAGTAATTTCCCCATAAGAAAAAAAAAAGCAAATAATATTTGTAAAATAAATACATATAACATTAACCTAAAACAAAAATTCAACTTGAGCAAAGATTCTGAATTCAACACATATGTGCAGTTACAGAGATATAATTTAAAAATTAAGAAAAGAAATTATAAATAACCATTAATCATAACAAGAATAATTAATAAAAATGAATTTCAGAAACAAAAACCCTTTTAGATATTAAAGGTATATCTCTACCACATCATTACTAAATGCATTATAAGAAAAAATCTAAAATCTGCTAAGCTTTGTAACACAGCTAAGTGCTGATGAATCAATTTTTCATAAGAAGGCAGTGGACATGATTTTCCTTGAATTAATTCAAATACCTGAAAAATAAAATAAGACTAATTTTATTTTGACATTTAATAACCACAAAGTGCACATTTTTTTAAAAATCTAACAGATAGTATAAGATCAGCTCAAAAGCATATACATATTTTCATCAATAATTAAATAGAAGTTTAACAGATAATTATTAAACAAATCAAGTATATTATGTGCTTTGAATTAATTTCAATATTGTCAAACAGGCAAATGAAACATACCTAAAACACACTAAATAAATGTGACTTATTCAAAAAATAAATTCCCAGATAAGTCTGATAAAAATGAAATTATTTACAATTTTAAAACTCCTCTGAAATGCTGAAGTATAAAACTTAATGAATTATGGACAGATTGCAAGTTTGGTAAATGTTTCAAGCTAACTTTAAAGAATAGACCATGAGATGTTTTTTACATGAAGTCAATAGATATCATATGCTGCAATCTATTGTCATCACTTCATCTATTTAGGTATTTATATATCAGAAAATAATGCATCAACTTGAATTCGTTCACAAAGTTTTACTCATTAACCATTTTTGATTGTTTCTCATGCTTTTATAACATATCCCCACACATAAATGGAATGTTTTAAAATACATATTATAAAAAGTTGTTGAGATGCAAACTCATTACTAGAAGACAAAAACAACATCAAGAAAAAATAACTGTCTATTGAATTAAGCTAGGGGGGGGGACTTTCTGATCCTTAATGTGTTGAAAATACACTCCCCAACTACACATGCTCAATCAAATACATATAGTTACATAAAAAAAAACATCCAAAATAAGCTGAATAATTAACTTCTTATGAACTGATAAGCATTCTTATACTTTTCTCTCTCTTGAATTTTCTTAGAAAAGATACAACCATGAGCTACATAGACCACTAAATAGTTTAAAAACTATACAAGAAAAATAGGAGTGAAATGTTACTGAAATTTTTTTAAACTTTTAGCTAGTTTTGATATTTAAAGTGCAAAATCCAACATTGCTTTTCAATAATTATTAAGACACTCAATTCAAAATAATTTAGGAATGCTCTGGAAAAAAGCACACCACAAAAAATGAATTACATACTCATGTTTTATAAGTCTACATCCTTGAGTTATTTGAGCACATTCATTAGTAAAATGGCAGGCAAAAAGCAAAAGGTTCCGAGGTTGAACTTTCCATGCAAATCTCATGAAGAGTAAAGAATACACACATAATGCTGAAATAGATAAACAAGAGCATCTGTATAAATTGAAGGCTTCCAATACAAAACATATTTCTTTGTACACATATATACAGGTAGTTATCAAAATAATTGAAACACCTGCGAATAAAAGTGACATTTTTTAATGTGCTTTGTAAGCATTAAAATATAATAATAGATACCAGTTTTTTTTATAAATAGTATTGTATATATTATAGTAGTATGTGTTAGCTTTATTGAAGTTCTGTAATTCTTGGATTTTTTTCAAAAGAGTAAAATGTTGGATCTCTCAGATTTTCAAAGAGGCCAAATTGTAGGAACCCATCTGGCTTGAGCAAGTGTGATCGAAACATCTCAACTTTTAGGCACTTCTAGAGATACAGTGTCTAAAGTCATGACATCATACACAAGACAAGCTCAAGCAAAGCAAAATAGCGGACAGAAAGAGAAGCTCAGTGAAAAAGACTGACAGGTATTGAAGCGTATTGTAATGTCTAAAAGACTTGTACAGTCATGGTTTGATGAACACGAGGATGAAGTTAAACATCTGCCTTGGCCTGCATAGTCACTTGACCTCAATATAATTGAACTGCTATGGCCTATTTTGGAGCGTTCAATACGAAATCAATATCCTCCACCGGCATCTCTCTCAGAACTTACACAATATATCTGAGAAGAATGGTACAATTCCTCTAAATACTATTCAACAATTGTATGGATCGTTTCCTAGGCGAATCCAAACTGTATTACATCCAAAGGTGGTCCTACACCATACTAATAAAGGATTATTAATAAATTTAAAGTGTTTCCATTATTTTGATAACCACCTGTAACATTTATGAACTTACCTGAAGTCATTTTACCACTGATAATACTGGGATCTTTCTTAATATCTGCTATTGCTGCAATTGGTATTCCCCAATTAGCCACTATAAATCATGGTAGTATTATTATTTTAATTGATAGAAATTTAAAAACTTACAGAAAAATCATATTAATCATCCAAAATAAATAAATCTTCTTAACCTTAAGAAACATAATTGTCAGGTTAAATATTAAATTTATTACATTTAACACATATTAACAAATTAAAGAGGCATCACAACTCTTTCATTATCACTCGGAAAATAAAAGCAAAACATAAGTCTGAAAAGGAAAAATATTTCAAAAAGAAATATTTTTATCATTTGAAGAAATTTTTTCATATTTTTAACAATATAAACAAGCTGATAAGCAAGCTTAAGTTTCCAAAATTATATGTTTAGTATAAAAGATATGTAAACAGGAAATTATAGTATTTAATAACATTTTCATAAAATACTTTATATAAATTTTAAAATTAAAAAAATCAGCATACACATCAATAATTTTACAGAGATACAAGTGTTATTTTCATTTAGTTCTGTTTTTTTTAAATTAAAAAATATTAAGTGGATTCTATCTTTGGGAATTTTAACGACACCTGCTCTTTAATTAACACACACACTCATTTTTACTGCTTTCCAGTGAATGTTTTCATTAAAATTTTATTTAACTTCAGAATCCAATCTTAATTTAAAACATTTTTTCTTCTATGCAGATATTACATGTATAAAGAATGTTTATAACTTGAAGTTCACATACACAAACTATTATATACAGCTAAGGCCAGATTTATGTATAAGCAACATAATATACAGTTCACAGCCCCTACTTTTTTTTTGGCGGGGAGAGGGTCCAAAAATCTGTCTGATAGAGCAAGTGCCATATAATTAAATATACTACTTAGATGGACTTTTAAAGAGCTGTAAAATACCTTAAATAACTTAGGGAACCATCAATTCTAAATATAGCACTATTATATATATATAGCATGAAGAGCAGAGGAGAGATTCTATTAATATGAGAATCTTATCGTAGAAAATGCTGAAGATAAGCAGCATACTACAAATCATGATCATAGATAATACTTGCAAATGTTAATTATTAACATGAAAGCAGTATTTTAGAAAATATCCCCAATACTGCAGGTTTTTCAAATCTAATTAAGGGGGGGGGGTAATTAGAAAAAAGAGCATAATTCCTGATGAATATGATCCAAAAATGGCACTATATTAAATGTATAGCATTCTTTGCAACCAAATAATTGTAAATTATAATTGGGTAGTTTACCTTCAAAATTCATTTAAGAAATATGGAAGTATAATATAATAAAAGATTATTCTTACCAGGTCCCCAGAAATGCTGAAAAAGAAATAAAATAAATTAGTAAACTGAAAGTAAACAAAATCAAAACATTTCCATGTATTTTTTTTAAATGATGTATCTTATGGACACTTAGACCCATTTCTTAAATTATATTGATTACCTTAAAATATTTAATAAACTTAAATTGTGCAATTCCAGTTCATACTTCACTTTGAAAACAGGTGCATGATAGATTAAATAAATTCATACAAAATAGTATTATGCATTTCCTCAATATATATAAGTAAAGATAAGTAATTTAGGCAAGAATATAAACACAGTAAAACTTCAAAAAACATTTTGAATTCTGCTTCACCTTCTTTGTTATTTCTTATTTTATAGTAGTGCACACAAAACAACATTGCATTGAATCTATAGCAGAAAGTCTACAAGGATAGCACATATGCACAGTAGACTTGCATTAAAACTTTGAATTTATGATCATTTATATATTTCAGCATATTTTAAATTATTATAAAATTCTATTGCTACAAAAATATTTTATTTGAACTAATAATACAAGAAAATATTAATATCACTATTAATAGTTAAATTATATAATATTTTCAAAAACTTAAAATGTAAAAATTGAAAAATAACTATATTATAATTCAAGAAAACAGTCAACTTTGAAAGCTTGTAATGTACAAAATACTGATTGATATTTAATGTTAATAAGCAGTTTAATAAATATGCTCCAAAATTTATTTACCATGTCCAAGATAACTTGTTTTATACTAATCAAAAGAATATATAAATTTGCTAGAAATTATTTCTAACACCATTAAGATTTAACATCTAAAAGTTAAAAAAATAAAGAAAGCTGTTTCTGTAAAAATGCTAATTTTATCTGTAGTTTATGGGAATTTTTTGAAAAAAATCCGTAATAATTACGGAGAATCAATGTTAGTTAGCATGTAGGGTGGTGTATCTAAACCATCGCAATTAATTTCTTCACTCAGTTACTTATATTTCGATAAGAGAAAGCAAACATATTGTTCTTTTCCAACTTTTCAAATTCTTTTCATGTTCAAAGAATTTTTCCACTTTAATAACTGTAGCAAGATATTTATCTATAATACTGAAAGTTTGTCTAATTGCATTAATCTAAAATTTAAGGGTCAAATATATGGAAGTTCTGCATTTATTCCAATATGTTAAATCAACATCAAGATTTTGAATGCTGTTATAAATCTAAGGTTGAGATAATTTTGTTCTGCAATGTTATAGCATTTAACAAATTAAAAAGTAATTAATGGAGTACTGAATTCTTAATTCAAAAACATTTATATTTTCTTTAATATCTGGAGATTTTTTAAAAAAAAATGTCAACATAACATTCTGAAAGAAATTTATGTATAAATGATGGATAATTTTACTTATTCAGTATATTCCATCACTCAACAATAACTTTATGTTATACAATCTACATCTAAATAATAATAACAACAATGAAGAAAAAATAATTTAACTAATCAACTGTTCTATGAAATCTGAAGGTAAGCCAGAAGTTAAAATATTTTTTTAATTCTACATATTTTCCCTATACAATATATGAAGCAATTCCATACTCAAAAATATACTAACAAAACATAATTCAAAATTGGTTAAGAGCAAGAAGTACAGAGAAAATTCTGATGAAGATTAGACTCAATGATAAAGAAAGTACTCTTTTTCTTTTATTGTTTCTTACATTTTATGCTTTCCTTTAATATTTCACTTTTCTCTTATTTATTACACCCGAGTGAAGTTTATGCATTGAATAAGTATATTTTTCATTTCATAAGCTAAAATTAAGTCAGTGATGGACATTATAATTCAATACATAAATTATGTGCAATCCACAAATGTTTCAAGTATTCCATGGACTCTAAGCTAAATCAGCAGGATAGTGTCTTTCTAAAACAGAAGATATCATCTAATTAGCAGAGAAAACTGCACAGTTAGGAAGTTAAAGCAGATGATATATTTAACAAGAAAAGGTTCATCTTCTATCACTTAAGCAAATTTCTTTGTTTTTATGTTGTTTATTATTATTTGAATTCAAATTATCTTACAATTTCTATTTATTTTGCATATGCTCAAGTAAAAACTAGCTACTAAAAATGGAATTTTATTACATTTAAATTACAGAAAAAATATAATTGTATATGGGAATACATAGAAATCCCGTTTGAAATTTAAATAATCATACATAGCTAAACAACTACACCTTCTTAAAAAAATAAATAAGAAAGTATTTCAGCTTTGACTGAAATCATGGCTTACTGGCAAAAGCTGAAATTGCAGGCATAAATCACCCAATACATTATGTATATTCCACAAAACATTGTCACTTTTTATAAAATCTTCAGATATGTAAATGTAATATATTTAAAAAAATTTATAAAATTATGAGCAATGAATAATACTTACAGTGCTACGCAGAAAAGATAACTATCACTTGAAACAGCATTTCACATACATGGGGAAAATATAACAGGAATTACTTTCAATTATATATTTCAAATACATTTATCTTCACAATTAGAATTTTTCATTATGTTTGAATAGTAATAATAGTAACTGTATGATTATACCATAACTGCTAATGATACTCACATTTAATTATTATTCCATTTCAGAGGGAATGGAACTTGATTCTTTAAATGCATAATGGAATTTGGAAACAAGTTAATTCCAGGTGGCATTGATTTAATACAGAAAATATGAATGATTTTCCTTCTGATATGACCTTACAATTCTTTTCCTCAATTAGAATAATTTCTTAAAAGAATAAAGTTGCGCTCGTGTGTGAACAACAAACAATTTCAAATAATTATTAAGTAAAGATACAATGAAATTGGCATTTAAAACAACATTTATAAATTTGAAATAGCGTTCAGCAACGTATATTTAACTTAAAAATAAAATCACTTCTCAAAAATAAGGAAAGAATTTAATATAACTCTATTAACTGAACAAGGACATCAAATTAATGCAACAGTAATGATTTGCTACTAATTAGCAAATATGAAATCCCATTAAAGACGGACATTAAGAAACTGAAACAAAATAAAAATACAAAAACTTCGTTGGAACAGCAGTTCGATTCTTCCAAGACTAGATTTTGTTCAAAAATTCTTCGAAATATACACTTCTATAATAAATGAGTTAAAAATCATCTTTATTCAAAACTATACTATTAAATCATCAGATGAATTTTATTTTAATAATGTAAATGTAGTTCTTAAATGATTCTGTGTTCTAATATTTAATCGTATTTAAAGTTATCAATATCACATTTTCGGTTTTCTAATAGCAACTGCATAATATAAAAAATTTTAATTCAATATGGCATAGAATAAAATCAAAATACAAAGTTTTAAGAAAACTAAAAGAAAAATTATAACAAAAATACTGAAATTACAATTTAAACAAAATATTAAAATGCTCGTTTACTATTTGGAACACATGAAAGTTTGATCTACCAATTTGACAGGCAAAATAAAAAATCATAAATAATAAAGATAATAAAATCTGCATTTGCTCTTCACAAGAATCATAGATATCATATTTTTTTTTTTTTTAGTCTGGCATAGGACATTTCAATGATAACTTCCATTTTTAAAAAAATCACATGTGATGAACTATTTCGAATCATAAACTTAAATTTTACTATACCTGCATAAATATGTCCTAAATTCTTTACTTTTCAATTGTTGGAACACCGAACTTGCAAATTTTGAAGCCATGCTTGTTTTTGATTGCTTCTACTCTGTCCCTAAATTTTCAAAGTTGTTATTACAAACACGCTTTTTTTGAACCTTGAAATCGAAAGAATGAGATGCAGCGCTACCTCGTGCTCAAACACGGGAAACCAAGTAAGTAAATGAAGTGACTACTGTACCGGATACTAGCGTCTCAATCACAACGTTTATCCCTATGGGAAGGACGAATCCATCACAAACTGTACTTTTCATAGGTAGGCCCGTTTGAGTGAGAGGGGCACCATGGATAAGCGTTGTCATTTATATGTTGAGTTGTATCACAAAGCCACAACGCTTTTACCTGTGGTTTGGGAAGGAATGGCATTTTTTTCCAAACGATGTGTCGACATGTTAGCTTAAAACATATTTTTCACTAATCTTTCTACTTATTTAATGGATATTTAATACAAATTCCTTTTCATCTTTTATAAGTGTTCCTTTGTGTATTATTTCACTACAGCGAATGCTGGAGAAAAATGACATAGTCTTAATCGTTCAGTAGAAACGAAAATTTTTAGACTATTTATTTTCTTCAGGTGGCTTTTACTTGTTTTCCACTTTTTTTATGTTATTACTTCTATTGCTGTTTTTAGATGGTTCTAAATTTCCTGATATTAATGAATCTTGAAATTATTTAAAAGTATTTTTTGCCTAACGAATGTTTTCATTGATACATCTTCAAAGCAGGTGATTTACTTATGTGTGCACTGTTTATGCAAAAAAAAAAAAAAAAAAGAGGGAGGGGTCTTTTAAGACTTTATATGATTGTATGAATGCAGTATTTTTATAGTCGGAGAGAAATATTCTGCTAATGATTATATTTCTCTTGACACAACCAGAACAGCTTATGTCTATTTTTTTTATATAATTTCTAAGCTCAACATTTCTATTTGTCTTTATATGTTACCATCAACTGAAAAAATAAATTATATTCTGCTATTGCTAATTTTAAGTTACAATAATTATAATGATTTTTAACTATAAAAAGTAACAGACTATGATTTGTGAGAAAATATAATAGTGTTCAAACTACTTAGATAAATAATTCCTTAATGCATCTTTCGGTATTTTATTGATTTTTGATTCTCGGATTGTAATTATGGTAGTCATGTTATTCAATTAAAATATTTTTTTTATATTATCTATTGTCTTATTCTTCATAAAGTATATAATTTTGTATGGCATTTTTGTATGTAGTTTGTTCATTTAATATGTATCTTTATTCATTGCTCTTGATAGTATTAATTCCATCCATTAACATTTTGTACGCTAAATTATAACAATTCAATAGATATATAAAAATTTCATATTAGTATTTCAATTTAGTTGCATGCTAAACAATTTGATTTTTGAAAGTTATTTAGTAAAATCTACATCCAAGACATCTTATATTATGCAGTGTCAATGTTTGTTGGACTAATTCAGTGAAATATTCATATGTAAATGTTTTACATTGCTATTTTCATAAATTATGAGACATATATAATTCAGTAAATAAACAGCAGATTGTAGTTGCTATTTTTGTTTTTATTGCTAACCAATTATCAAAAGAACTGTTTAGTAAATATTCAGCTAAGCGAAGTCCTAAGGATACCAATCTGTAAATATTCTTATTCTTTTCTTTGTAACATCCCTATATTTTATGTGAATAAATATTTATCCTATATCTATAGGTAAGCATGCTCAATTGTTCCTTTGTTAACTGAGAGTACATTACAAGTTCAATGCTTACCAGCCATTCATACCTTGGTTTCGGTAATGATTTCCAAGCAAACCGAATGAAAATAAATGTATAATTTTCTTAGCCATCTCACAAAAAATCAGCTGGTATATAAATATTTAAAACAAGTTTTAATCAAAATACCTTCATACGTATTTACTTTGTTTCCTTGACTTTTCGGATTTGCTACAACTGTGTGTTCATCCAAACTTACTGTGTATTCATTTTTTTTAATCAAGTAATAATATAAAATTATAGAAGTATATTTCTGTTCATAGAAAAGAACATATTTTTGTATATATACTAATAAAAACAATTGTAATAACTATTTTCATTATAGTCTTTTAATATATTTTATTACATAAGTTGATTCAGTCTCAAAATGTCAAATATCACAAATAAGTTTATGAAATATATGCTTTCTTTCTAATACAGCTGCAATACTAAATTTTTTAATAATTAGATACAGTAAACCAATAAAATTAAATTACTATCGAATAAAAAAAATTCCCTGAAAAATTAAGATTTGTGTGTAAATTAAGTTAAAGCATTTCATTTCTTATGTTATATTCCATAATGATAATAAAATAGTTGATTGCAATAGATACTATATAGAACATCATTATTATTTAAGTTTCTTAAAAATATCTATTGACTATCATTAAGCTAATACTAAGTTCTCAATTGTTGAAAGATGTAATTCTACAGATTCACTAGATTATTTGGTATAATTTTAATGCACAAGCCAAAATATGGCATGCAGTATTTAACCAAATAATGTGTGGAGTTGTAAATCATCAATAGTATTTATGTAAATATCTTTGTATTATCTAATCCATAAATCAGAACTATAAAAAAACTCATTTATTATATTACTTGTATAATTTTTTTTAGTTATTTCTGTATTTAACTGGAGTCCAAATTAAAAGAAATATTCATTAATTTGGAAAGAAAAATACACAGATACCTTTAAACATTTTTTTAATAATCGTGCAATAATTTTTAGTTGAACATAATTAAAAACACAATAAATATTCATTGATTCATTATCTGTTAGTGATACCTTAATTCTTATATATATACTATTGTTGAAATATAAATTATACAATGCAACAAATAATCCTGCAAGAATATATTGTTGAAACCGAGAAATTTTATTAATGCACAAATAAACATATTAAATATCAATGATACTTATGACATATTTCTCTGATAAATTTGAGAAATAAATTCATTATATTATAATTAATTTGGTTTTGTATACTTTTTTTATTGTGAATTTCCTTTGTTCAGTGCTATCTTTGTTAGCTGGCAATTTGGATGTTTCAGGTTATGCATTTCGTAAATATGCAGCACTATGACAAAGTAAAATCGGTTATCTTGATAAGAAATGTATATATATATATGTAAGCATTATTTTATGTGATGCAGAATGCAGTTTGAAGACAGTGAAGAGACTTGCTATTTCGTGACATCGTTTTATTTCATTTTTAAGTAGCAGGCATATGTACAAGCGATGAGCACACAGAACAACACAGAAAAGGAATGAGGAAAAAGCTCTTGGACATTTTATCCCTGGTCTTATATAACCTATGATTTTGATAGGGAAAACATTTCTTCATAGTGCTAATATATTACGAGATTTCGATAGGGATTTTCGTTACATGCGTGGAGAAGGCAGGGGAAACACAGGGAGATTTTAAAAAAGAATTTGCCTCATCAGCGGTATTTTGCCTCTTCACGCAGAGTGTGGGAAAGTTAGACTTTTAGCTGATTCTGCAATTTAACAAAGTTTCTTTTGAATTAATTAAGTAGAGACAGTGGAATTGGATCATGAAATAAGAGAATATTTTAGAATAAAGTTACTAAGAGCTAAATTAAGATAAAATTAATTAAATTGAAATTAGAGTTAAAATATCATTACATATATATATATATATATATTCTCCCTGTTTATTTTTATGACACAATGAAATCAACGAAGATTTTTGAAACAAATTAATAAATATTGCAATTATTCACAAGAGGAAGAAGACAGCATTACTTTATTTTCAAACACTGCAAATATAATTCTGTGAAACAACAGCAATCTGAAAGAAATTACCATGAACACATTTATTTACATTTTAACTGTTATATAAAGCTGACAATTGACGAATTTTATTTTCATCACTCTAAACTATCTAGTTATGATGTGAACTTTAATAAGTTTAATCTAAAAAGTGTGAAGTAGTATAGTGCTATGCAACATTTATTTTCTTTAATTACTATTTTATATGTTGTTCACCATTTATTTATATTATATTGTCAAACCAATAAGATTTTGGCACTTGATATTTGGTTCAATTTTTATTTTCCCAAATGTTATTGCTTCATTCAAAATCCAGCATTAGTTTGTTACTTAACTATAGACTTATATTCATTCTCCTTGACATGAAAAACAAAAACGAAAAGACTGCTGCATGAGTTAGCAAGTAAAATTTATTCTTCCCAAACTATAATTTATTTGCTCTAATTTTTATTTTCTTATATGAATTCTTAGAACTTAATTTCAAAAAATTTATATAATGAAACTATAGGGTGACCATAAAATAACTGTGCCTATTTAGAGGCATTTATAATTAAAACTAATAAATAGAATGAAGCCAAATTCCACTAAGACAAAAAAAAATCACATAGAGACATATTAGTTCATATAATCATATAGAGACATATTAGTTAGGAACCAAAACATTAGGATACCAAGGCTAATGTGGAACATCTTCAATATGGTGCTTTTCTATTTATACAATATATTGTACTGTCAACTTTTTTGTGTGAAATTCCCTTTGTCTTCCACAGTCTATATGTGCAATTTTTTTCCATTCTGTTCATTAGTTCACAGTTGTGTCCAAAAAAGAAAATTTACTTTATTGCCATTCTTGTTTAGGATTGATTGATTTAGCAGCCATGTTTGGCTATGTTGCAAAAAGTATATTATTCAATTAAAAAATGGCAGTTTATATATATATATATATATATATATATTGAAATTACAAACATGCTGAACAGTCAAGTTTTCTATATTTGTATAATATATTAGTTCAATGTGTAACATTTTATTTTAATCAGTGTCATTTCTGTTTAAATTATTAATTGGAAAATGTAGTAATTTTATTTTTTTAAAGTAGAGGTTTATTTCTTTTCTGTATTCAGAGTGTCAATGACAGGCTTCAATGTTATCAATATTCTTAACTTTTAATCAACAAAACCATTATTATTAATCTTTCATTATTTTTTTATATTTTGAAACATATTGAGAAAGCTTCAAGTAGGGACATGAAATTCTTCATAATATGACTTACCAACTAGAAAAACCCTATTAAAAAAACTGATATCCTCCGATACATTAGCAGGAAATTACATTTAAATAATTTTATGTAACTGAATATAGCCTTGTATGAATTGTCACTAGAAAGTTGGATTTAAATAGTTCTATGTTTTAAAAAATGACTATAAAATATAATTCTTTGCAACTTTAAATCATTAGCAGCTGCATCTTATTTTCAAATAACACTAACTAGGCTGATAAATAACTTTATCGAATGAAAACATTTTAAGTATATTTACAATTAGGTTATAATATATAAATGATTAATTTGTCACAAAAAACAGTGCATTAACAAATTTTTGCAATAACAAAAATTTTATTCTAAAACTTTTGAAATTTATAATATATTACACTATATTGGAATATAGTAAAGTAAATCTCGATCAAACATTAATTTTGAATTAATTAAAATAATAAATCTCAAAATACTTTCAATAAAATCAGAAAACTGATTCTTGAATAAAGGCTTGCCTTAATATACAAAGAAAATTACAATATATACTTACTTACTCAACATGCTATGTTTATTATACTATTATGATATGAATGCTATTGCTTGGTTTTTATGTTTTGTATAGTCAGCTTTAATTAAGTTAGATATAAATTGAAGACTGGATAATTGAAAATAAAGAGAGAAGAAGATCTAAATACTTTCCTTGAGTAGTTAATTGTAATATAAAATTGTTTTTACAGTGAGCACTTAAAAAAAATTCTAAATTATTATTTTTCTGAATTTATGTTAATGTTATTTTACTTGTTTTTTAAAAATAAAGATGACTTAGATCATTAACTTTTTAACACTCATAAAATGTGTTATTTTATTATGACTACAGATGTGAATTCCTGTTAGTTTATCACCTTAAATTATTTAGAAGTTACAAGAATTTAACATGCATTTTCTTAAAACTACAAAGCACAAGAGTAATATAATGAACAAATAAAAAAGCAGCATATATGGAATGGATAATGATTTGTTTTATTTTCTTATTAGATACAGTGGCTCAAAAAAGTGAGAGTACACCTTACTTTTACTTGCTAACTCCGACTTTCAATATAAATAACATATTACTGGGAAGTGCAAACATGTTTTTATTTTTACACATAACAAATGGTTTAATTTAGAGTAAAAATAAAGAAAAATCAACAAAATTCTTCTAAATTGAAAAGTTTCAGAAGCATTTTAAATAAAGATATGCAGAATTTTGCCTCAAAAAATTGAGAATAGACCAATGAAATTCTTGTAATATCTCGCATAGAAAGAATCTATCAGTATTTAGTTGCATGTCTTTTGGCTTTTATACTGGCCTCTAAACGTCGTGGTACTGATTTGACCAATTTTTGGTGGTATCTGAAGATATTTTACCCCATTCTTCTTGCAACACTTGTTTTAAATGGGTTTTATTTCTAATTTTGTGTTTTTGGATGACTGCTTCGAGTGTGGCCCACAGATATTCAATGGTGTTGATGTCGGGATACTCTGGTGGTGTGTGTAACTGCTGTTTACAATGAAAAAGAACCATATTTTGACGTTACATGCATTCTGTTTGGGGTCATTGTCCTACTGGAAAATGAAATTTCCATCTAAACCCAAACTTTTAGCACTTTTCTTTAGATTGCTGAGAAGTATATCCAAGTAAACCATATTGTATATAAAGCCATCTATAAAAATTAAATTTCCTACCCCGGATGAAGCCATGCAACCTCAAATGATGACGGAGTCACCATCATGTTTAACTGTAGGACGTAAATGTTTTGGATCCAAAGCAGTATTAGGCTTTCTCCATACAGTACGATGGCTGTCACTGCCAAAAATGTTGAGTTTTCTTTCATTACAAAATATAGCTTTCTTCCAAAGGTTATTGGTCTTCAATTGATGAGTTTTTGCAAACTTCAAATACTTTTTCTGCATTTGCAAGTTGATGAACGGTTTCTCTCTAACAATGCGACTTTTATATGCAGCTTGTCTAATGGCATTTCGCACAGTTTCAGAACTTACACTTCTGTCTATGATTTGAAAAGCTTCTGCAACAAGTTGGATGAACCATATGGTCGCAGCAATCTAAAGGAAAGTGTTAAAAATTTGGATTTAGATGGAAATTCCACTTTCCAGAAGGACAACGACCCCAAACAGAATGCACGTAACGTCAAAATATGGTGTCTTTTTCATTGTAAACAGCAGTTACACATACCACCATAGTACCCCGACATCAATGTCATTGAATATTTGCAGGCCATACTCAAAAATGTTGTTCCAAAACACAAAATTAGAAACAAAACTCATTTAAAACAAGTGGTGCAAGAAGAATAGGGTAAAATATCTTCAGATACCACCAAAAATTTGTCGAATCGATACCACGACGTTTAGAGGCCATTATAAGAGTCAAAAGACATGCACCAAATTAGTGACACTTTGTTTCTATGCGTGATATTGCAAAAATTTCATTGGTGCATTCTCAATTTTTTGAGACAAAATTCTACGTATGTTTATTTAAAATGCTTCTGAAACTTTTCAATTTAGAAGAATTTCATTGATTTTTCTTTACTTTTACTCTAAATTAAACCATTTATTATGTGTAAAAATAAAAACATGTTTGCACTTCCCGGTAATGTGTAATTTACATTGAAAGTCGGATTTATCAAGTAAAAGTAAGGTGTACTATTAATTTTTTGAGTCACTGTACATGGATATAAACAGATCATATACTGTGATATCAATATCACATTATCTTTTCATTTACAATGTAATTTGTACATTTCTAAAAATTTTATATGATCTGTTTATGAAATGCATCACAAACACAAATTTGTAAACAGCAAAAACATCAATTACAAGGATAAGGAATTGCGATTTAAAAATAGACATTAATTAAGTTAAGAACAAATTTGTAAACAGCAAAAACATCAATTACAAAGACAAGAAATGGCGATTTAAAAATAGGCATTAATTAAGGGAAATTTATGAGTAATTATTCACACTCACTAGATAAAAAAACTGTTTTTTTTTTTAAAGAACCGATTCCTGCATTCACCTACAAAAGAACCGATATCCGCATTCACCTACGTGACAACGTTTTTCTTCATGCTCATTAGAGGTGGGTCGTTCGCGAACGAACGGTTCCACTAAGTGAACGAACTGAATCAGGTCGCTATCTTCTGAATAAGTCGTTCGTTCTCGAACGACTTTGTGGACCCGGCTATTCCCGTTTATTAGCTGTGTGGACCTGGCTAATTCCGTTCGCGAACGACGGTGTGGACCCGGCTATTCCAGTTCATTAACTGTGTGGACCTGGCTATTTCCGTTCGCGAACGACAGTGTGGAACTTGCTAATTTCATGCGTGAACCTCCTACAGATAAGAAGACAAATGCCGAGGGACGGAAATGCCACCTGTTTATTTCCTTCCCCTTTTCTCAGCAGGGTCGTAAAACAGTGCGGGGCGATTTTGTCTTTTTAACAGTGGTTGCTTCCGTTCCCGCTGTTACTGTTGATTGGTGTCTCCAGAAAGTGCTTGAGGGTAGATGTTTAATTTACAGTACGCTTTCTGCTGCTACTAAAATGTCTTGCTAAAATGCCGGGTTTTCGGAAAGTTTCAACTCAAAAAGAAATTAATAAAATACTCTGTGAAGATTCAGATTAATCTCATTTGATATAAGTGATGTGGAAAATGCTGGATTTGACACTTCAAACTCTTTTCAAGAAGAAAAGATTTCTACTTTGTTAGAAAATGATTCTGATAGCGAGGACGATATTGAAGTTCCTGAAAATAGATAACTCGGGACAGATTATTGAATGGAAATCAAATTTGAAAGAAAATAAAAGTATTTCTATTCCGAAATTCGACCAATTTTTAAGCCCAACCCATAATTTACAAATATCGGAATGTAAAAATATTAAATTAAAAAAAATTAATACATTAAAATGCTTATTGTTTCCGATAACTGTGTTTAAAATAGTATTAATTATTTTTCAAAACTCAATCTCTCCCATACCAGTTCTTGAAACAGTTTTAATTATAAAATAACAAATTAAATATTCCTTCCTTAAAGAATTTTGCAAATCATTTGAAAATTGGCTGATATTATATCTTTATATTGGCTGATATCGTCTGGGACAAAAAATTAGCCGAGGTAATTTTTTTAAATACAAATTGGTAGAGAAAAGAAATTTTCAGAAATTTCTACAGTAAATGTGAGAAACAGAGGCATTTAAAACTATTATTTGTTATTTTTTTTCTTTAGAAATTTGTACAATAATTTAATTGTTAATAAAACTGTGTTTTTGTTTCATGCTGGAGTTAATTTAACTGTTTTTTAGGTATATGAGTTGTTTATTTATTTTTAATTTTAAAAACTGAAAAGTACTTACTGAATTGCAAAAAGAAAACCATTCATAAAAAAGTTTAAAGAAGGTAAAAAGACTTATTTATCATGATATTAAATGAAAAAAAAAAGGCAAACAATTCCTAATTTTCTTATTTTGTTAAAGAATTATTCAAGTATTAGTATCAAATATTTTATCTGAGTTCAAAAAATCTGTTACATTATTGAAGTCGATAAAAATTGAACACACGATTAAAGGAGTTTTTAATTGAGAAGAAAGGAATCGGGGAAGAAAATAAGAAATCATTTCTTTGATACGATACTGCCAAAAAGAATTCATATGCAAGTAATATTATTATGAATTATATCATAATTATGGTAATTAAATTGCATATTATTAATTATGACGTAAAAAAGTTAAAGCTTTTCTTTTTATAACTCTTATAGAAATCCCCCCCCCCCAAATGAAATTTCTCTTCATATATAAAGTCTTGTCCTGAGCGATGCCCAGCATAAAGCCATTGAAATTAGAAGCATGAAATTTGGGAAGTTATTTTTTGCACCTTAGAGACATTCTAAACACGGATTTCTCAAACTTGTAATTCAAAATTTACTTTAAAAAATAGAATTTTAATGTGTTTTTATCAAAACATCAAAGCATATTATCGCATAAAAATTATTTCAACACCGTTTTAAAGGTTAAAAAAGAGTAGTATTTGAATAATAAAAATTTTATTTGGTTGAATATAAATTTTTAAAAATAACTTCTGAGAAATAAGTGGACACGGTTTATAACAAATACTTTTATTATAATGAAATTCAAAATGACATTTCTTCTTCGAATCATTGAATCGCATTATTTTGCAGCTGTTAAAATAATTATAAAAGAAAAAAATGCTTTTATTCTTATTGCTATTTGGTTAAAAGGGCTTTTATGTTATACGCAAAAGCACTTTGAGCTAGATGGATGAAATTTGGTATACGGTCTTCACACCAAACTTGTAGATTTCGATCAAATTTTCTGTAACATCTGTGTAGAGGAAATCTGTCTATCTGACTGTTTCAAATATAAGTTAGCATGGTAACTACAAAACGAAGAGAGCTAGATAGTTTGGTACACAGATTTAGTATCTATTGTATAAACATCTGTCAAATTTTGTGTCAAAATCAACAAGAGGTTCATCGCATGTCGGTCTGTACTTTCAGATATATGTAAACGCGATAACTCAAAAATAACTAATTTGAACTAAAATATATCAAATTTGGTATGTAATTTTGTGACTATAAGTATAGTTTTGAGTAAAAATTTTGTTTTAATCATTTCTATTATAAAGGATTTTAAAAACTTATTTAGAACTTGGCATTTTTCTATCATCAATTTCATGGCAGTTTTGCCTGTCGTATGATGATTGATACCCATAGGTAAGCTTTAGTTTTTAGCTTTATAAGATAGCAAATAAAATTACTTAATAGAACGAGCATTACTTACTTAATAGAATGAGTAAGAAGGATTATTTAATACTCTTTCTATCTCAGCCATGTTTGAGCGTAATAGCTGTTGCTTCTATAAAAATCACACACAAAATTTGTGGTCATATTGAAAATACATCATTTGTGCTTCTACATGACTATCGGCATTTTCAGAAATGTTTATGTATATTCTATTTTAATTTTAAGAAATGTTGGAAAAGCTCATAAATCTTTATTGTTAATCTTATAAAAGTTGACTTAATTTTTTGGTATTAATATTTTTTTTTCAATTATATAATTATTTCTATGTTTATGTCAAATCCAAAAAAGCATAATTTTACAATACAAAATGTTGTGCAAATAGAAAAATAAATATTAAAATTTATTAAATAAGCGTTTAAAATTAATTTTTAAGATTTTTTTCAGTAAAAGCTATACATTGTTATAAAATTAAAAAAAATTCTGTGATTAGAAAATATGCAGTTTACATATGCATACTTATACAAAGGTACTTAAAAGTACTTTATTTTTGCAGCAGATTGTCACTACGCAACCTGTAAGGCAAGAACAATCTTTTACTTATCATATTATAAATTATTAAATGATAATTTAAGATATATTATTCTACTAAAGAGTGAACATAAAAAATGCAAGTAACCTTATATAAGAATAAATGTAATAGTAAAGCTCTTAAAAAATAAAAATCTAATGAAATTTGCGCAAGTATAAAAGAATTGAAATATCAAAATTCCGAAAGCTCGAGTTCTAAGTGAATCCTGCCCTTAATTAAGTTGACACGACTATTGGCATATATTCCAGGAAGTAAAAATAAATAAATAAATAAAATTTAAAAATAAAAATAAAAGCTGAATAAATAAATATATAACCGAATGATGATTTATATTGTTACTTTAAAATTTATTGTGCAATATTAAAATGATGTAATATCTTGTAAGAATACTTTTATACTTAATAAACAGTGGTGAGCTTAATTTTTTACGGAATTATCTAAATGTAATAGGAAGCGCCCAAACTGCCAAAATAACCAATCATGAAAGATATTTCATAATAAAATAAAAAGTAAAAACGGACCTAAAAAAACGCCTTTAAAAAGTATTAAAAAAACATTAAATAACACTGTAATCTCAGGCAGTAGAATAACTCAGATATGATCAAAATTACAAAGCCTGTTCCTTCATTCCGACCTGCGAGAGGGGAACAAAATCATTCGAGTCTATGAATTCCCCCATTCTCTGCTTTATGTGTACCTTTTTCTCAGAACGAACTGCATACGGCAAAATAACAGCGCATGCGTCGAGAAGTAAACACTTACAGTAGAAGTCACCTTTCTTTACGACACTCAATACAACCGGAAATTTCCGGTTTGGCCAGTGACGTAATGAGTCAAAAGCAACAAAGTCGGTCGTTCTCGAACGAAAGAGCCTCGTTCATTCGTTCGTGAACGAAAGAGCCTAACTCATTCGTTCGTGAACGAAAGAACCTAACTCATTCGTTCGAAGAGCCGAAATCGTTTGCGAACGACCTTAACGGGTCAAATGAACGGGACAAATTGGTGAACGACCGATTTTGAACCGAATCTTTCAAATGAACGAGATTTCCCATCACTAATGCTCATCGAAAAACGATTCAACTGAACCGATAAATGTTGAGCTACAATTCAACATTTAAAAGACAACGCTTATCCCTGGTGTCCCTCTCACTCAAACGTACCTACCGGTGAAAAGTACGATTTATGATGTATTCGCCCACCTCATAGGAATAAACGTTGCGATTGAGACAGTAGTTGTACGCGTAACAACACAGCGAATAGCGAATTCGAGGACCTTTTTCCGACAAATGGAAATAAGTAAGACTCGGAGTACTTGAATATTTGATTAGATTCTTAGCATATTACAGATAATGAGAAAATATGAATGAGGAATAAAAGAGAGGGAAATAGTTTAGGTGAAAGAACTTACTCAAGAAATTTAATTAAAATGAATTTTTGCTTTTCGATTATTTGGGGGTATCAATGCACATCTTTGTCCGAGACAGATTTCCGGTGTAATATTTCGTCATCGGAAATATATAAAATTTCAACATTAACATTTTATTTTAAGCTATTAACGAATGTCGTAAGTATATATTTTTTATTTTTATTTAGTAAGGATACTTTGTAAATACCGAATTGGATGTTCCTATTTCTGTAGCTTCCCTTTTTTTTTTTTTTAATAAGAAACTCTTTATGTGAAATGACTGCAATAATTGCTCATTATCCCTCTTTCTGGCAACTTATAAAAACTTATTTAAAGGTCCAAATATTAACAAAAGGCTTAAGCTCATTACAATTGTGTGTTTCATTTGAACTTCAGCCTTTTTATCACGAAAATTGCTTCTGTAATTTCTTCGTTTTGAATGGATGCAAAGTTCGAGTGTCAAACTTTATTGTAAACAAATTAATCTTTGCAAAAGGACATAACACTGAGTATTTTTCTGCTCAAAAGTTATAAAAGTGGAATTATTATGTCTTAACTTAAAGTATCTCCTCATAGAACCGAAACAGTGATTCATGCTTTCGGGAGAAAGTAATTAACTCCACTTATCATGAAGTATTTTCTGTTGAAATCAGCAATTTAAATAGAAATTTTTCTTGTAGATTCGAAGCTTTTTCTGAAAAAATGATTTAAGATTTTATTCCTAGGACTGAGAATAAAAAGTTCTCGCTTGAATTAAAAAGAAAGAAAATAAAATTTACGAATTCTTTTCGAAATGAAATAGAGCTTTATCTTTTAATTGATGGGAATTATTGACATAAAATATTGTTGAATTTGATGTGGGTTTAACGGCCGCTGAAACGAAATTGGGTTGGACTGTATGTAGAAAGTGCAAAGAAAAAGGATAATGTTTTAACGACATTATCGATGAATTACATTAACGGACCAATAAATGAACTTTGGCAACTTGAAGTTTTAGGAATATAGAAACCAGAAGAAAAAGAAAATGGCGATCTTGATTTAAATTATTTTAATGACAAACTAAAAATTCTTCCTGATGGAAGATATGAATTAGAACTTTCTAAAAATCTATTCAGTAAAAAAAAAAAAAAAAAAAAAAAAAATTACTCTGAAGAAGACAAGAAAAAATAATTTGCAAATTTGGAAGCTGTGAATTTTTTTTGGTTATTTTGTGACTGGTAAAAATTGAGCATTATTGAACGGTTATCAAATTTCGAATTAAATAGAGAATGCCATTATTTATCACACAGGCTAGTGATTAAATTAGAAAACCAGGCTTCCTGATGCGCAGTAACGGCGTGGGAGAGTCAGTGTTTCGCGATACATAATATTATTCATCCTTCTTACCATATTTGACTTCGAAAATGGGCATGTTTTGTCTTCATGGCGACATGCACCCACCAAGATTGGCAACTGGGGCGTCTATTTCTGTATCGTCTTCACACACTGTCTCTACGGCCCTGAGTAATCGTCCTTCTTTCGAAGAAAAGCCATTTTTTTTTATTTCGCTGAAACGGTGAAAGGTCCGTTGAAAAAAGAAAACACACTCTATTGCTGGAAATCGAAGTAATAATAATTAATCATGACACTCTAATTCGACATCAGGGTAACATATTAACATGCATTTGAGTTACATTTCTTTTTCTTAAAAACAAGAATCTTATTTAAGGTTATTTTATATTTAAAAAGATGAAACTGTGTTCATCAATAATTCATTTTTTAAAATCCAATTAATGATTATTGAACATATTGCAGTTGCAGCCTTCTTAGTCTGCAGTCAATAGACAACTAAACATTGTGATATTGATTAGTTTCTGTTTTGAATCTCCTACTTAGTTTTCATAAACTAAATATTCCTTTCGGTAAAATAACTTGAAGGGAATGCGATGTATTCGAGGCGGCAAAATAAATCTGTTAGCAGTAAAGCAGCAGATACTGGAAAAGATGTTGAGACTCTGAGATCAGAAATAGAAAATGAGCAAAGAATGACGTATGTAGCAACTTTATTTTAAGTAACTCATTGTTGTTAATGGATTCGAACTTTTGATTAAAGAGGTCATTTCCCTGCAGAATTATTAATTCTCTGTCTGTGTTGCTTGTTATTTATTTTAGCTGTAATGTGGCAATAAAGTACTGTTTAAAATTAAAACAATAAAACTTAATATTTAGAAAAACACATTAGGTGCATCGTTTTATATTTTGAAAGCGAAATATTATTTATATCGAAACATATTAATGCCTTGATGAATTAAGACACATGGTAATATAAACTTTTTAAAATGCAATTTTGAAAACTAAACCTGCTAATTTATTTTCCAGTTTGTTCTTGTGTGTCACCTTTTTTATAAATTGCTAAAAAAAAAAAAAAAAAAAGGTAGGGGGTTTATACGTAATTTTTACTTTCTGAAAATGAGAAATATTAATTCTGTGAAAGCAAGATTCTTCTACAAATGTTGAAGGTAGTAAGTCTATGTATGTAGTCTGGATTCGAATTATATCTTATAGTGATGTTTCAAGATCATTTACTATATTTTCTTCATATGAAATTTTTATCCATTATATTTTATTTTATAAGACATAGCATTTCAAATATGTAGTAGCATTTATTTGTTTTGAGATGTATTAGTTTTTATCTTAAAATCCAGAGTGATTTTTTTAAAATATTTCTGAGCCTCAAAATTAGATTTTCCAGTTGTCAAATAAAATTGCTTTAACTTGAAAATGACCCTATGACTATTTGATATGAAATCAGATTTTTTAAATTTGTACTGTGCATTACATGTTCCTTTTTAAAATTCAGTATATGTAGGAAAGATTTTCTGCTCTCGTGTAGCTTAGTATTAGAAACTCGCATTTCGGGTGGCAGACTGGCCAGGTTGCCGACTTATCTTATAAGAAATGGTTCCTTTACACATAAAAATATTGTGAGCATTTAAGAAAGTGTGTGGAAAGGAGGGAGAAAGCAAGAACCATGCTCAAGCAAGTTTTCTGTACTCATTTTAATTGAATAAACAAAATAACAATTGTATGTTATACTATATATCTTCTGTGCTAGGCCACAAGTACTCCGATTTCTATGAAAATTTTCTGTTATTGCAATTAATTACAAAATATTAAAAATTATCTTTTATAACAATACCAATTTAATTTTTTTCTGAATACTGGCAATATTTTAAAGATGTATATTTTTTGCATAATTTTCAATAATATATTTCATTGTTGTATTGAAATTCAAATTGCTTTCATTATTTCATCAAATATGATTTTTTTCCATTATTGAAAGCTAGTGAAGGAAGACTCAGTTTATTATTTGCTCAACCAATTTAAAATCTCATACCATATTAGAAAATTTATAGGCAATGCCAAGTAATTTTTAAAATTTGCTGAAAACTAATTTTTCTAGATGCTAGTGATAATTTTTAAGGAATGATATAAAACTTAATTAAGCACTGTGAGTACTATCTCCAGGGTTACCATGCCACTGGGAGGACCGGGAAAACGGGGGGTTTAAAAATCATCCAAAAGAAAAAAGGAAAAATGCAGGCAAATTTGAAAATTTTCATAAAAACAGGAGAAATACAGGGAATTTTAAGTTTATTAGTTGTTTTTTTTCTCATCTTAAATATACTGATCTCTAAAGATTGCAAGAATAAAAGATTGTAGCTTCCAAAAACAAAGCAATACCATTCGGAATTTGTCATGTGAAAATCGCCCTTTTACTCTCTCCTTTTTTTTTCTTCTATATACACTATTCCAGTTCTGATTTGCGAGACATTTGTTCTTTTTCCACGAAATTTCTGAATTGCAACTAATGAGCATGTGCAAGACTTCTATAACTGTGCGAAAGTATAGAATACATTTCTCTAGTGAGATTAGCAACATTCAATTCTGCAGAAGCAGTGCGATGATGTTTAGTCTACCATGCTTTAGTTTATTGAATAGTTTGTTTATTATTTGAGAAACTGTGAAATTCTAAGTAGATTAGTTAATATTTTTAAATCAATGAGCTGCTCAAAATCCTTATGTAATATGAAATGGACAAATAAAAAAAATTGATCCCAATTTTGCTGAATGGTTTTGAGAAGTTTCATAAAATCAATTTGCTGCATACTCCTCATTTTGTAAGAAAATAAATCTAAGTAATATGGGAAATCAGGCATTTACTAATCATGCTAAAAGAAGAAAACAAACAAGGCTGAGTGCCAGTTCAAAAGAGTTATCATTGATGCTGGACATAGTATCTAAAAGGAATGACTATCTGGAAACATTGGATTTAATGTCTGAAAACAAACAGATTTCAAAATTTTTAGTTCAAGAATAGTAATTTAAAGCTGAATTTTTATGGGCATTAAAACTTGGTGCATCATATCCTTCCTTTAATTCATTCAATGGTATGCTGGAAATATTTTCACATATGTTCACTGAAAGTGAAATAGGTAAAAAAATGTATGGTAGGCCATACAGAAATGTTGCACTTTAATTGCTATGTATAGGTCCATTAGCTTTATGAAACTAATGGCTGAAAAATCTGCAGAGGTTGCAGAAATTCTGATGCCCAAATACTTGAATTAATGAAAATGAATAAATAATAATAATAAAAAATCTTGCTTTATAATGTTTTTTGTTAAGTAATCATTAAATGATTTGTATCATGATGGCAAGAATGTTTTTTTTTTTTTAATTTTTATTTCACCCAAGTCCTTAATTCTGTGCGGCTTATAATTAAAGGGCATGTGAAGTAATATATCCTTCCTAATATGTAAATTTTGTCTAGCTAAATTCTAGGTAATAAATATATTTTTTTTTGTATGTAAATTTAAACCTTCTTTTTATATGCTATTATTTAGAATAATATGAAATAATTGCTTTCTTTCATTGATTTTTCTACTTCTTAAAATCATATTCTTTTATAACCAGCACATGAGCTCTATTTGCACATTTTCTCGTATCTTGAATATATGGACAGGGAAAACGTAGGGATTTTTTTTTCCAGATCTGTGTGGCAGTCTTGTATTAAATAAGAAGATAAAAAAAGGCTGTACTAAAGATACATTAATCTGATTTATGTATGAAAACATGGTTTTTAATTAATAAAAAAATAACAGCTTCATTAATTGTCCCTAAACTCTCTCCCTCTCTCTCACACCCACAACCATTCTCTTGCTTCATTACATTTGAAGCAAAGTTTGAGAAAAATCTATTTATTAGTCTCCATTTCTAGAATATGTAAAATATTTATGAACTTTTATTTATATAGTTTTCACTTTTGTTTTTATGCATCTTTATTTATATACATAGTTCAGTTTTATTTATACAACTTTTAAATTCATATGATTGCAAAAATTATATTGGAGCCTTTTTGTTTCATTACACATATTTTTTTGAAAATGTTATTTGCTTTTCATAAAAACAAATGATAATAGTGTGGATATGCATGGGCCCCTAATGTCTCGTGGCTACCATTATTTTCTTGCCCAGTTTGCCACTACTAATTTTGGAGTTGATATAGAGAGCAATTGTATGTTGATTAGTCATGCAACATCAACAAGATTTAGCAATTTTGGTATTTCATTCAGGATGGATGATAGCATAACATCTAAAGCACAGTCAACTCAAGTGCTTTAATGATTCAGATGCACTGTATATGATTCAGATTTTCCTTGTAGCATTCAACATAATAGAATCCTATTTTTAAATCTTTTACTACTATGTTCTTCCCAAATAATCTGAATGTAGTTTTTTTAGACTTAGTGTAAATTTCAAGTTCTTTGAACAATCTTCCTTCATTAAATTTTTTTTTCATTCATTCATTAATTATTTGTTGTGTAGGTCTGTATTAATATAGATTAAATCCATATGATTTGCCAATTTTTATTTCTAATAACAGTGTTTGTATTTATTAATTTAGAGGTGAGGTTATTTCTTGAAAAATTTCTGATGTTTGTTACCTGCCAGTTTAGTTTTACCATGTTCTATCTTATATATTAAATATGATAACATCTCTTTGGTATCATTCCTTGACTTTATATTTCTTTATGCATTTTTATCTGCAATTTAAAAATTGACTGATTGCTTCTAATAATCTGGATATATATATATAAAATTTTTCTACTAACCAATAGGTTTCAGTGTTAGCATTGTGCTTTAGGTATTAATTGTTAGATTCATGCAAAATATTTACAAAGCTCAGTTATGTCAATTTCCATGGTACTTGAATGTGTTAGTTTTATATTGTCAATTAAAAGCACTTAAGTTTGTAATTATTTTATTGTTGACTTCAAATCTTTGAGCAAATACAAAATTGACTCTATGCATCTTTACTTTTTCATATACAAAGAGAAAATATTGTAATTATCAAAATATTCAAACTTGAGGTTTTGCTGAATGTCTTTTAGGGAATATGGTGCATTTTTTTTTTGAAATTTAAAATTCGAATTCTATAAAAAATTGTGAATGTGGTGGTATATTTACAAAATTTTTTTAAAAAAAATCTTAATTGAAATTATTTAGGTCCCTCTGAATTAATTTAAAGTTTGAATTTTTTTGTCAAAAATATAATGACAATTTTAAAAGAATATAAATAGGAAGCAAATTTTGTTTTCAAGTAGAAAAATGCAAAGTTTAGAATGTTAATTAACAGTTAAAAAAAATCCTTTGTCATGCAAAATTTAGGTTTACCAAGTTACAAATAAAATTATTAAATTTCCACAGAATAAAGGTTTATTATTGATAGTTTCATTTGTTTCTAGCCTATTTTTTTATTAACAAATTTCTTGTAACCATACACATATAGACTGTTTCAGAATTGGAATATGTTTACTAGACGAATCTTCCTTTTTTTTGTTTTTGAGTAAGAGAAGCAGAACTAAATAAAACTTTAAATTAAAAAGGATTTTATTATAAAAAGGACTAAATATTATTCAATATTCAAAAATAATTTGTAGTTTACCTTATAAAAATAAAGTTTTTTTTTTTTTCATGGTTATTCCTAGACTGTTCCTAACTGCAGATGTAGTGTTTGATTTCAAACTTTGGAAGATATTTTCTTATCTGCCAATTTTGATATAAGAACTCATCTGGCTGTTTGAAATCCCAAAAAGTTTTTATAACTTTGTATAATCCATTTTATAATTTATTTTTATTGCTTGTGAGTATGGGTATTTTTAACTCCTATATATCAATAGTTCCTGCTTCAATGATCAGTTCTAGCTTTTGTGTACTTAATTTAGTTTTGAGAGATTGAGAGAGCTTTATGTAGTTTTCTATCTCAGAATTAAGTTATGATGATTTGAAGATCCTCTTTGCTCCTAAGTCAGTTTGTTGCACTTTTTGTACCTTTTGCTTGGCAGGAGTCCAATAAGGAGCAGGAGTTTTCACGAGTCAAACAACGTGCATAAAAGGAAATTTTCTGGGTGTAGCATAAAAGCTGTTTTCCAATGAATTAATTGAACAGTAGCCTTTATCCTGAAGTTTGTCTTCTAAGCACTTGAGGCTTTATACTATCTAAAAAAAGAAGGGTGTGGGGGGGGTTGTGTTGTATAAATAATTCTCGGATAAAATTTTATAGTAATCTATGAAGAAGCATAAAGTCACATTATAAATTTAGCTTAGTTCTAGCTTTTTCATCTGCAAAGTTGGATCAAGTAGTGCAATACATAAACATAAAATTTGATATGCCCTTGTCAGCCATCTTGCTGGGAAATGTTTCCAGAGTCACGGCTTGCAAACTCTTGGAGGCATTCGCCTGTTAGTATAGCATGACATGCTTCCTAGAAATATTTTTGATCTGTGCTCAACTCATTTATTTATTGCTTTTTATTATTGCTCATTTATTTATTGCTTACTCATTTACCTATTATATTATACTCAACTGCTGATAAATCTTGATAATTTGTTAAACAATTTTCTATTGTTCTATTAAAGGAAGTAGGCCCTGAAGTATAACCTTTGAGAGCAACCACAATTTTCATAACAGGAAACTATTTTAAATGAAGCCATTCCCTTTATTGGAAGTTTTAAAGCATTTTCAAACAATAAAATTGATCCATTAGAGGCTTGACTTTTTTTTTTTTGTAGTACCATTAAACCAAGAGTTTTAATACTTTTCTCATCAATGTTATTTTCGTTCATAAATTTTAGTATTGATGATACTGTATCTTTCTTGATATTCTTTCTAGAATTACATATTCAAAGTATGTTGAATTGTATTTTTCAACCAAAGATATGTGTTCCTCTTGCTTAGTTATCCTGAAAAAATTAACACTTACAAGTTCTTTACTTGCTGTTTTGTCTTTCAAAAATCAAAATAGAATGTAGTTATTTCTGAGACACAGGTTGAATTAATATCTTGACTGTATTTCACACTTCCATGAAGAACATTTGATTTATGCATTATCATTAACTAGTTTTTGGACATTATAATATTTAAATCCTTCCTACATGAGCTTCAGGTACTTGAAATAGTTCTATGATCACATAATCAAGAAAAAGAGGGTAGATTTTCTGTCTCCTGTTTCCAAAGTTGCAGGCAAATAAGATGGCTTATACCTGAGTATAGTTATATGTCATCTCGCAGAATAATTTTTAACTGTTTCAAAAAGCTGTACTGCAATAGACAATGAATAATAAAATTGAAATATAAATGATTGGTTGAAATTTTTAAAAAATGCTTGTTTGGCTTGAAAAAAATTAAGGTTTTCATGCAGATTCCAGGAGACCTAAATTTTTACATGGCAGATATATTTTTTTAGTATCAGTTAACAAACTTCTTATTTTTGAACTTACAATAGACGTTAAGTTTGCATAGAAAGTTTGTTATGTATCCATTTCTTTGTAATCTTGATTATGCATGGATATGATATTTCATTATGTACAGTTCATATATGTAATCCTTTTTAATAAAATTCTTTTTAATTTCAAGTTTTATCGAGTTTCATCTTGCTTATTCCAAAAATAAAAAAATAAGGTGGCCCTAGTGAACAGATTTCAATTAAAAAAGTTTGAATTTGTATGGTTACAAATTCAAGAAATTTGTTAATAAAGAAAGTAGATTCAAAGCGAATGAAACCAACAACAATACATCTTTATTTTGTGAAAGCTCGATTATTTTATTGCTAATCCAGTATATGTAAGTTTCACATGACACAGACATGACTCCCTGTACTGTTAATTAACATTCTAAATTTTACATTTTTGTACCTGAAAACAAGAATTTGCTTTCTATTTATGTTTTTAAAAATTTTAAATTTCTAATTTTAACCCCCTCCCTCCCTCCCCCCCAAATTTAAAATTTTGGGGTATTTCAGGAGATTTAATTTTTATTTTAATTTGACTAAAACGTTTTATGGTAAATATGTGACAACTTTTAATTGAATCCCCTGAATTAAAAGAAAAAGAAAAAGAAAAGAAATTTTTTCAAATGTATTAAAAAAATTATTGTTCATTATGCCCCCTAATTTTTATGTACCTGATATAAAAGCAAATTTTTGGAATTATGTATGCCTGTTTGTCTGTGAAGGTGGTAACTCCAAAACACTTTCAGCTGGACAGATGAAATTTGACATATGGACTTAACATCAGATTTGTATATTTCTATGAAATTTTGAAGGAAACCCTTTCTATTTGGCCAGCTTTCAGTGTATAAGTGAACACAATAACTATAAAACTTAAAGAGTTGGATAGATATTATTCAGTATACAGGTTTAGTATTTAAAATGCAGACTCATTTCAAATTTGGAACCATATCTGTCTAAAAGTTGGCTATTTGGCTGTCTTTACTTTCATATGCATGTAAGCACAATAACTCAAGAACACAGTGACTTATATAAATAAAATCTGATACGTGATCTTGTGATTGCAATTTTAGTTTCATGTAACATTTTGGTTTCAATTGGTTGGAGAAAAGGCAGCGTAAAGGCATATTCAGTTTTATGGTATTTGTATATTAATTACATGCAAGCGATTAACCTCTAAAAACAATCACCAAAGTCTGTAAGAATCAATAAAATTGCTAGATTCATGTCATTGAGACATAACTATTGTTTACCATTGCCCTGCAATTAATACACACTTACCAGTTTTCTTTGCTATATTACGAAAAACATAAATTTCATGTGTAGAATTCTGAAAAGGTTTTTCAGAGAACTGATGACAGTTATGGCCTTTCCCAAAGTCCATAATTTTCGTAGTGGCGTGAGGAGGACAGCACTTTTATTAGAAATTGTGTATGAAAAAGTTTCAGGATGACTATTCTCTCTTAATTTATCAATATCTTTCAAGTCTTATGAATCTTTTTATGAAGCATATAAAGGATATTTATCACTTGCTTACTGCTCAACAGTGGCTTATATAAAGGGCTGAAAAGCCAATAAATATAAGTCAATTAATTTAAAAGATCGGTTTAAACCATTAATGCTAAAAAAACAAAACAAAAAAAACTGATGTTTGCAATATCATCTGCTGTTTGAGTACTTGAGTACTAAAACAGCAACCTGAATATTTCCGCAAATGAAAATTTTAACAATGATGAAGGATTTGCAATACGAAAATCGTTTATAAGAAAAAATTGATATAGTGATTGGTTACTTAGTTCTCCAGATGAATCAAATTGTAAGTCATTTAAATATTAGCATCAATTTTCTCTTTTCAATAGAAATATATCCATTTTTTGTAATTTGTAATATTCTGATGCTTTGTTTTTGGAACCTTCAAATATTAAAATGAAATTTGTAATAAAGCAATACTTTTTTATGTATAGTTGTTAATCTTCATAATGTTTATAAATAGTTTCTACATTCTTAATGTTATTCAAAATTGCATATTTGTAATAGATCATGTTTCAATCAATTATTAAAAAATTGGTATTATGTTAATGAAACAATCTTTCATAGTGAAATGTTGGATTTATCAATTGAAGAGTTGCAGAAAACAATAGATGCTTTGGAACAGCAAGTGGATCATACTGATATTGCTGATGGTATTTTATTTTAAAATGTTGCCTTGCCTGCACTTTCATGCTGGAGCTTCTGTACACATTTGTATTAATTAATTAATGGCACCTTCACAATTTTTAGCATTATCAGTGAGCATTATGCAGTAGTCATAAACAAAATTTTTATACATTTATTAATTAAATATTTTGTTTCTGAAATTTTTCTTTTTATAGTTGTGTAAGTGATATATATTGTAAGCATTTATCTTTCATTTAAATTGTTGTAATGTTTAGAAATCTAAATTTTATTTTCAGCATAAATTAAAATGTCTTGATTAAAATATATTGCTTACATCCAAATAATCAGTATTTCATACAACTAAATGTAATTGTATGAAAAGTTTCTGTTAAAGTAGTTCGGTAATGTTGATTAAGAATTTAAAATAGTTCCTAATTTTAAATTCTTAATCTACATTATCTTCACATAATCTTGCAAGAAAAATTCTATATTATAAAGATAGATTTTATTTATGCTATATGCCTATACTTTAAATCTGAACTTTGACAATAATTATAATAAACTGATTTTTCATCGATACTTTGTAATTGTTTTTGCAAAACACAAGTTCCTCATGTTTTAAATTACTCAAATTAATTTTGATTAAAATTATATAATTAACCTGAATTTTAGTTGCAAATTGAGACATGAAAAAATTTATTGGATATAAAGCATCAATGATAGAATTATTTCTGAAACCAAGCTGTATTTTGTATCTTAAACTGTAAAACTCAAATCTGGAATATCTTTTTAAATTATTTCATATTCTTACAAAAACAATTACAAGTAACTTTTATATTAAAATAGATTATTTGTTTAAATTTTCTGTATGCTTAATCCTGTCTGATAAAACATAAAATACAGTGGCGAACTGGCTAGCTTGTCTGATGACCATATGGGCCCCCAAAATGACGCTAGAAAGAGAACGTGCTTTAGCAGGAACTTTCTAAAATTTTCTTTTTTTGTAGAAACTAAATAAACAAAATAGCAAGAAATTACTTTTTTTAATACATTCATGCAACCTCTTCTGAGGTTCGCAATATGATTGTTTATTCTGACGGTATTCAAAAGAACACGAAGAATTGAGCTCCGGCAGCAAGAAACTAAGTCAGAGAAACGAAGAAATTAAAAATCTTTGATTATTAATTAAGTTTTAATTAAAAAAGTTATTTCCTCTTTCTTGGGTTTATTCTACGCCAAAACTTAATCAATGATGCAAAAATAAACTTGAAAAACTGATGATAAATAATTCGGTAAATAAAGGATTAATTGCTCTACAGCTCATTGTCTACTTTAAGTTTTAAAATACTTTTCAATATTAATTAATTTTATAACAATATATTTATCTGTTGTAAAAGAATTCGAATTGTTTTCATTGTTGTTACAAATATTTCATTAGGAGTTTTCTTTCATTGTTGATGATGAAAGTATGCAGATACTTTTTATTTTTCATTGGAGAGTAAGTTTCTGTTTTAAGTATGCTTTTAAAAACACTTTTTGAAATATCCCTATATAAAATAAAATAATATAATAATAAAATTTTGACTTTAGTTTAGTTAACATTAGTAACAAGTTTAACTTTTAAGATAAGCATTGCTGGGAAACTTTTGCAATGCACTTATTTTTAAATAGTCTTTGCTAGAAAATGTTTGCATTAGCTGCAATTTAATCATTTCCGTTTCAAATTAAAGTTCAAATTTTAGGTAAGATTATAGAATAATTAAGGATATGTACAGTGCAATAAGCAAAGCGATGCAAGATTGCTAAAATAGCGGATGTTACATGTCTACCAAAATTTGAAGTTTAAAAGTAATTTGCTCAAGAAATCTTGAAGTGGAAGCAACAAAAAATGTTCAATTGAAAATTTTAGCAATCATTTATCTCAACCAACTAATTGGCCGTTAAAGGCCGCTAGTAAAAAATAAATGAATAACATAATCACAAAAGATTATTATCTTGATGTAAGGGGAAACGCAGATTGAAAGAACGAATAAAAACTAAATCTATCAAAATAACATAGTTAGAATATCTAAAAAGTAAATTTATTTGAAAACGAAGGAAAAAAAGGAGGATTAAAAAACTAGTGAAGCAATTAAAATGGACTGTGTTTTATTACTATAAAAGAAAGCTTTATATCGAGGAATTAAAATAGATTTTTCACTCATGTTTTTAACAGGAGAGCAACATTAGAATTACTGATTTGATGGAAAATTGAAACTAATTTCATTACGATATTGCAAAGCATTGTTGACAATTATCCATAAAACAATTTTTTTGAAGTTGTCAAAATTAAGAACAAAACAGCATGACAATTAAATTGGTACTATTTGAAATAATTGATGAGAACTTGTTCTAGTTGCAAAAACTTAAAAAGTTGCAGCCTTGCATAACGTTCAAATTAGACTTCAGCATCAAACAGTTTCATGACAAAGCATGTGCCAAACTTTATGAAGTTTATAAAATCGTCTACATCTTGTCAATCATTCAAGTGCACATTGAAAGGACTTTTCTATGCTGAAGATCATTATGAATATATTAAGAAATTCATTGTCTGAAGAGGACTTGGAATTCGATTTATTGCGCTGATTTGAAAAGGAATTATTAGATTATCTAATTGTTGAAATAATTATTGGTAGATGTAACCACTAAATGCAAGATAGACCGCTTGCAATATACAGGGTGTTTCAGTGAACCGTTTCAGAACTTCTAAGAGAGGTAGGGTACATCCTGAAAACTTGAAATCATATAGCAATGTGGGGTCGGAAATGCTTTCCTGAAGCGGTGTTGCACCCAGAAGCACCATAAAGAAAAGAGACCGTAAATGAGAAATCGTTTTAATAATACATGAAAAGAAGCAAAAGGTACATGGATTAAAGTAAGTGTTTGAAGTTTCTTCCACGGGCTACAATGCACGCCTCACATCTCCAACGCATGGACATCCGAACATTCTGGAATACTCCAGGCATATCTCGAATCTCTCCGGCAGCTACTGCGATTCTTGCAACGAGCTCCTCAGCAGTGTCAACAGGAGTGTCATAAACTATCGATTTCATATGACCCCAGAAATAAAAATCAAGACATGATAAGTCGAGTGACCGAGCAGGTCAACGCACGGGACCCCCACGTCCGATCCACCGTTGACCCGACTTATAATGTCTTGATTTTTATTTCTGGGAATTTTATTTATTTTGAAACACTAATATTTTAAATAAAAAGAGTTAATTTCCAATGAACTAAATCAATCACTTAAACTGACTGATTTATGAATATTTGAATATCACTATTCAATAAAAAAAGGATAATTTTAGATTTTCTATCGATCGTTTGAAAGAAAATACGCCAATCAGCGCGCAGGCTTCTCAAGATTAATTGGCCTAAGATTATAAAAATGTTGAGTTTTTCTAAATTTTTAACATTCAAAACTTCATAAATAAGTCTTAGTTGATCGTGGAAAATAGAAACGTTCATTCATTCATTCATTTATTTCAAATTTGGTGTGTCCAGAATATTTATCAGAATATGATACCTTACTGCATTAAATTTAGACTTCATAATTTTTGAAATATATTTATAGGCCGAAACAAAATATTATTATTGATTTCATTTCAATACTCTTGAAAGCAAAACTAAAAACTGAATTTTATGTTGAATCTGAGAAATTTTTGTTGAATTATTGTTTGAGATATTACATAAATTATGAAAAATATTTTGTAGCTCACATAAGACTTAAATACCGAGCGATTCTGTTTGCAATGCTCATATTCAATAATAATAATAAATAAATAACAATAAAGATGATAAATAAAATAAAACGCTTGGTTTTATTAAAAAATATCTTTATATTAATTGCAATTTCATCATTTCCACTTTAAATTAAAGTTGAAGTTTTACCGGAAATGACAACAAATTAGCAAAATATATATAGTAAATTGAATGAAACGTTCTAAGCAACAGTATAAATTTGGTATGACTATCAAAATTTGAAGATTAAAAATGTTTTGTTTGAGAATTTATTAAGAGACCAGTTACTTAAAATATTTAATTTAAAATTGTAGCGAGAGGTAATACTGGCGAACTGGCTGGTCGCCAAAGGTGGCTAGTTTTCAATAAACATAAATAACTTTAAATTTTCTTTTCTTTATCCACGTTAATGAATTAGTATAAAAAATCAGTCTATGTTGTTACTTATTTCGCATTCTCAAAATATTGTGTTGCTTATGGATCAATCAAAAATTCATGTTTCCATTAATGAAAAATTAAATAAATTTGCGAGTCTCTTTATTCCATAAGGTTTAGCATAAAAATTAAATTACTTAAATTAATTTTCATAAATTTAGAGGGTTTTCTTCCCCCTCGAAAGAATTAAAGAAAAGTAGTTTTCATGCATGGTGATTTAAATTACATATCTTATTAAGTATATTACACTTTTGCACTGAATTTGAGAAAGCTATTTTTTTATAGTTTTTATAGAACAAGAAAATTTTAAAAATTGAATATTTTAGATTTTTATTTTAAAATTCTTGTGTTATGTTAATGTATTGTGCTAACTAATTAATTGTTTTATATTTTTTAGCTATTAAAAACTTGTATTGATTGTGTAAAGTTCAACATTTCGCTATTTATGGAAGGGTATGATCGATTATATATATATATGTAATGATATTTTAACTCTAATTTCAATTTAATTAATTTTCAAGATTTTATCTTAATTTAGCCCATAGTAACTTTATTCTAAAATATTCTCTTATTTCGTGATCCAATTCCACTGTCTCTACTTAATTAATTCAAGAGAAGCTTTTTTAAATTGCAGAATCAGCAAAAAGTCTAACTTTCCCACACTCCGCGTGAAGAGGCAAAATACCGCTGATGAGGCAAATTCTTTCTTAAAAGATCCCTGTGTTTCCCTTACATGTGATTGACATGCGTCAGAGATCCCTATCAGAATCTTATTAATATATTAGCACTATGAAGAAATATTTTCCCTATCAGAATCATAGGTTATATAAGACGAGGGATAATTTATTTCTCGCTTCTTCCCCACTTCTGTTTTTGCAACGCTCTGTGGCGGATGCACAATGTCCGCGTCTTTGCTTGTAAATAATAATGCTTTCCCGATGGATTAAAAAGAACTTAAAAATGTAAAAAGTCTCTTCACTGTCTTCAACCTGCATTCTGCTTCACAACAAATAATATATATATATATATATATATATATAATCAAAAATTAAAATATATATAATATAATATAATATAATATAATATAAGCATAATTTTTGAACCAGAGTCGTGACTGAAGACAAAAGAAGACTTTGAATTATTAAGTTCGCTTTCTTGCATCCCGGGAGGTACGAATTATGCAGAAGCGAACGAGCACAACACAGAACGACACAAAACGAAAGGAGAAAAAGCTAATGAAAATTTTATCTCTGTAAATATATACTGCGAGATTTTAATAGGGATTTCCAACACGTGTCAATTACAGGCAAGGGAATCATCGGGATTTTTTAGAAGAATTTGTTTAGATCAGCAATATTTTATCCCTTCACTCGGAGAGTGGAAGCCGCTGACGAAAGCATTTTTACAAAGCTTTTCTTGAATTAATTAAATTAAAAAAATTTTGTAATTAAAATGTAGTAATTAAAAATTTAAAAAATTCTGTAGGGTTAGAATGGGCTTTTATGCTACCAGTTGTTTTAATTGAGTTAGCAGTCCATCAGTAAGACCTTCCAAAATCAATTGTAGATTAAGGTCTAACTGTCTGCCACAATTTAATTTGAAAATGAAAATAATCGACTAATGTAGCATTTTTTAAATCAAATTTTAGTTGTAAAAAGTTAAAAAAAATTAGCAATATTGGGTTTAATAAACTGTTCAGTTAATACACAACATAACTCATCAAAATTATCAATATTTAAGCAATTATTTATATAATGAGTTAAAGCTGAACCTTTAAAAAATTTAGCAATATTTTTAATTTTCCATAACTCAGTTTTGTTATTCTCTTGACAAATTTTGTCGAAATATTCCAACCATAAATCCATTTTCATCCCATTTTCGGGATCAAAAGGGATTATGAAGGGCTCTTGGGCTATTTGATCATTTTCTTCTTTTTCAGTTTTATTTTCTGAACTTTGATTCTGAGGGTTAGACACATTTGTTTTATCTGAATCTGTCATTTTTCCAGATCTTAACATTAAAGGATTTTTCAAATAAAAAATATAAATGTATGCATAAAATTATAAAAAAAAGATTTTATAAAAGACTAAAAAATTAAACATTTTAAATAATACTATAAAAATATAATTTGCAATAATTCTAAAGTTTAAATATGAAAATTAAAAGAAAAGAAAAACACACAATATAAATCTTGATTTTCACCCATTGAGCCAGGAAACACTAATCACTTTTTAAGGAATCACAAAATCCACTTTTCAGCACTGGACTGGCACTGGAGACCACTGGTGAGTAAAGCAGGCAGTTATTATATTGTGGTGATAATATAGCACACAAGTGATCAGGGTGATTCAGTTTGGCACAGTCAAGGAGCTTCAACTTCTTGAAGATATGATAATTAGCACTAACACAAGGGTAGAGCAGGAATGTCGAAAGAGGTCTCAGGTTACGGAAGGTACCATCGGCGATGCAGTAACAGGAACGGAGGCATCGGCAGTCGTGGAACTTCAGCAACGTGAAACGGCGTGGCCGGATCCAAAGGCAGCGAAGAAGCTACGCCATGGGAGACAGCGCGGCCTAGTCAGCACGGAACCATCTTCAGAGCAGCCCCGAGTCAAGTACTCTCTTCACGGGAATTTAATTTTAATTCATTTGACAATTTTGCACAGAAAACTATCCTGTCGATTCTTAAATGTAAGCATAATTTTTGAAGCAAAGTCGTGGCCGAAGACAGAGAAGAAGACTTTGAATTATTAAGTTCGCTTTATTACATCCCGGGTGCACAAATTATGTACAAGCAGAAGCGACGAGCACAACACAGAATGACACAAAACGAATGGAGGAAAAGCTGATGAAAATTTTATCCCTGTGAGATTTTAATAGGGATTTCCAACACTTGTCAATCGGAGGCAAGGGAATCATTGGGATCTTTGAGAAGAATTTGTTTAGATAAGCAATATTTTATCCTTTCACTCGAAGTGTGGGAACCGTTGACGAAAGCATTTTTACGAAGCCTCTCTTGAATTAATTAAATAGAAAAAGTGGAATGGGCCCAGGAAATAAGAGAATATTTTAGAATGAAGTTAATATGGGCTGAGCTACGATAACACTTTGGAAATTAATTAGGATTTAATTTAGATTTTAAAATATCATTACATATATAAACTTTAGAATTTAGAGTTTGTAAGCCTTTTCATTTTAGATTATTTTGTATAAATAAATACTGATGTTTAAAAGTTTTAATGCAGAAAAAAAATAATGCCTTTTTATTTCCTTACTGTACGTTATTGACAATGCATATTGTTTTATTTTACTATTTTAACATTTACTATTACTATTTTAACATTTTTTTTAAAAACATTTTTTTTTTTGACTAACTGTATAGATGTTCCACAAAAGGAACTTTTTTCTGCATAATCTGCTGATAGTTATACTGTGAACTATCGTGAATGAATCTTTGAATCTTTGGAAATGCTGTACAGTTAAATCATCCTTTTCTTCTTAGAACTAATCTGTACATCCCTTAGTCATCCTGTCGGTAGTTAAAATCCCCTATCATATTACATCATTCAGTGTTTATTGCCTAGATAATTCACAGAGTGATTGAAAAGGGCCACATATCTTACCTTACAATTATTTTAAACATTTGAAAGCTCTTATTTGCTTTATCTAATTCACCAACAGTGGTGGATTTTAGCATTTTACAGTGCTAGCTAATGCACATTTCGAATTTCTCTTTTATTTAATTGCTATTTAAGCGTATACACATGATTGATTTAATCGACATATTACTGATTAATTGTTTGGTTAATTTTTTATTTTGATAATTTTGTTTAGTGTAAATTTTTTTATCTATTTATTAACCCTTTAAAGGGCCATTTTTTTCTAATTATATTATGTTAAAATATTTTTAGACTTGAAATTAGAATAAGAAAAGGGATTCATTTAGCTTATAAGATAAATTTAATTTGATTAATTAATTAATTTGGTTAATTAATAATTAAGTAACAAATCAAGACACATCATTTTGTATGAGATAAAGAACTGAAGCTTTTAAATTTCTGACTTACTAAAAAAATTTGTCAGAACTTATGCCAACCTACATAATTTCATACAAAGATTGATAAAATTGGTGAGAAGCATACTTCCCACGGCCCTAGAAAGGGTTGAGACTCATAACTGCGGGACATTCACTTTTGTTCACTATTATATTTAAGCATATATTTGGTGTTTATATGTATTGTATACTTAAGTGAACATAATGAAACAAATAGAATCTGAGCAGTTGTGTTTGATACTGTAAATATTATTCTAATATTTTATAATTAATATTTTAATTTAGAAATTTTGTGTATTTAGCAGCTAAGATCGTCTTTTTAATCAACTACCCTGTGGTTCCTTGCAGTTACGTAGTCCTAGGCATCTGCCAATCCAAATATATATTGATTATCAGAATCCCTGTTGTGAAAAGAATATTTCGAGATTTTATCCTCCTGTAATCTAAATTACCATCAACTCTGATTTGATTTTTTAAAAATTGGCTGATAGTCACACACTTACTCAAAACTTTTTCAATAACTCATTTTATACACTGTACTTAAAATTAAAAAAAAATGTTATAGATTCCAGTACAAAATGACCATTCGTTTCAAACATTACTATGCATTGACCTTAATTGTTTACATGCTTAATGCATTTATAAAGACATTGATTGATGCAATAAGAACTAGACATGGATTACTTTTTTAGAACTCATCTTTTTTGCTAAATTAGACTAGGCATCATATTAAAATGGAAAACAATTATTCATAATCACTGCAGATCAAAAGAGGTTTGATGCCTAATAGTAGATAGCAGCACCTGTTTTATAGTTCTTTTTGAATGTTAGTAAATAAGATGCCTAACTTAGAATGTAGTGAAAAAATGTGTGTTGCAAAAATTGTGTATTGGTTCACTCTATCTCTTAAATATTAGGTTGTCTTTTGGAAACTATTTTTACCATGAATATTGTGTTTCGCCACATTTCTATGACTTCATTGTCCAGATTTATGTTAAAACGAAGGGGGGGGGGGGAAGCCGTTCTTCCTTAAATGATTTTTTTTTCTGTAACTTCAAAATCTTAATATGCTATTTTTTAAACTATTTTTTTATATTTGAAATAGAAAACGAAGGCAATTGTTGAAATAACTAACAGTTACTGAATGAATATTGGAAAAAAAAGGAAAAAAAAAAAAAAAAAAAGCTAGCTTTGCTCATTTCTGAATGTTTTGATTGTCATATAACTCACTATGTTGTATGATATGAGTGTATGTTCGCCATTAAATTGTTTTCATTTTTTCTTAGCCTCGCTTACATTCAAAAGCGATTCAGTTACATTTTAATTCTCATTCATGATTATTACTTTATTTAATTACTTTATAAGTACCAAATGTTTCTAAACTGTTGTTTCTTTTATACAATGTGCTACTGTTTTTAATTGATTTGTATAGATAATGTGAAATGATAATAATGCTCAGCTTTTTCCAGTTTTGTATTATTTACTATTATTATTTAGAGGGAGAGGAAAATCCCATTCTTTTTTATGTAAATCTGAGTATACTTAAAAATATTTTTTTCAGAGGATGAGTGGAAAGTTCGGTATTACACTCAAGTAGAAGTAAATGAACAGTTAGAGAGGCAGCGCGATTGGTTAATGGAAAGAGTTGAAGCTGCGAGAAATCAAAGTCAAGAAGGTAATGAAATTTTTTTATTTGTATATTTTTATTCTATTATTGTCTATTATTATTTTTTAAATGCATGAAAATTTAATGAATATTTCACTAAAGAAACGTCATTGTATATATTTGATAACAAGAATTTCCCCCCTTCCTTATATTATGACAGTATTTCATACTATATATCTCTCATGGAATTTTAAAATCTATATGATTTTAAATCGACAAAAAAAAAAAAAAGCATCTTAAGATTTAAGACCATTTATTTCATTTATTTGCTGCTTTTCTTCTCAGTCATGATTTAATATTTTTTACAAAATACTTTAAGAATGTTTTAATATGAAATTTTGTTATAATTAGTATGCAAGGATTATGTATTATCTATAACTGGGTGCGTAGAGTCGTGAAAAGCGCTTAAAAAGTGCTTAAATTTGAAAGCCATTTTTAAGCGCCTTAAAGGGGCTTAATAGTTTTTAGAAGTGCAAAGATTTTTTTTAAAATTTATCGCAGACGTTGAATACCATACGTTGAAAGAATAATCACAAATCTTTGTTTACTGGTTGTAGCAAGAAAGAAAAAAACGGCGAAAAATGAAGAATTTGCGGAAGGGATCTAGGAGTTTCAACATATACTAAGATAACGTCGAATGAATATTATTTCCTTTTCCCTCCTTCATCAGTGGGCACTGCTGTAATTGAAATATTGGAATGGCTATCCCAGAAGGCAGTACAAAATACGAATTGTGCCAAACTTGTCGAAAGCGATCGAATTTCTTTCATCTTTAGTGTTCCAGATCGAGAAGAATTCATTTTAGTCATGCATGGTAGATGTATGTTTAACCTGTTATGGGTTCGTAAAAAAGAATACGTAGATTGGCACCGTTCTACGAAAAATAAGAGTAAGGTAAGATAAGTTTGGTGCACAAAAGAAATAGATACATCGAACATGGGAGAAGCTACTCTAAAGACACATGAAAGATATTTATGATATATAGCCGTTTTTATTCTTAGTACTGTGAAACCTCTTTAGCACTTTACACATTCGATCATCACTCTCGTTAATATATTTTGAGGCGATCCCTTAAATGACTACGAAAAGGATTTTACTGTATTAAATAAATTGAAATTTATTGCAGTACGTAGTCGATTGCTTAAAATCCTTTATGATGAAATTTTTATTTGAAGCCCTAAGTTTTCTGTAATTGTGATTTCTTTTGCGATAATTTTTAAATATTCATTTTCTTTTAAAAATTATCATGTGTTGGAACAATTTTGCATAATATTAGTTTCTATTTTTAAAAATAATTCTGCTTAAATCTGATATTTAAATTTTAAAAGGCATAAAAGAAAGTTTTAAGGAATTTTTCTTTTCTTTCTTCATTTGTTAGCTTTTCTTAGCGATTTTTTCCTTTTCTCTTTTTGTAACTTACACAATTTTTTTGGTTTCCCAGTGAAATCTCTCTGATAGGATAGTGGAACTTGCGCTTGGTCGCATTTGCGCTCACTTCGTAGGTTACTGGAGCTTAATTACCTTTTATAGGAAAACTTTACGAACATTTAGAGGAATTATAGAGAATGCCTTTTGCTAGTTCTGATAAGAGATGATTGATCGTTGAGAGTTATTTCTCATGGAATAATCGTCTTTTTCCCACGGTAAAAGCTCTTAAAGAACGCGAGAAACATCTTAGAAATTTTACCTCTTGACTTGTTGTTCAGTCTGTCCATCCCCCCCCCCCCTTCGTTGCTTTGACATGATTTTAAATATGTATAATTGAAATTTTTGAAATATCAAAAGTAAAGCCATCATCTATGTATAATAGATATCAAAATCGAAAATATTGCAGTAATCTTAAGAATGTAATTAGACTACTACGATACTGCTAATTTAACGATAAATTTGTAAAGTGTAAAGAACGTTTGAAAGCAAGTACGACAATATTATCTCCAGAATCACTCATTTTTTTAAAGCCGAATGAAGCTAAGATCGACGCCAAGAAACATGTAGCAAAAATTACAAAGATAGTCTGAGGAATCCGTCTAAAAAATATATGAAGAGGAAATGCCTCCTCTTTTTCGAAGTGAATATCAATTTTTGACAGATATGAATCTTTGCAAATTACAAATTTAAGCACTATTCATGCCTTTTAAAAATATCTATTTTAAGATAGCCAGTAAATATTCTAATAGCAGAAAATGCTTCCAATATAGGAATTATAATATAAATTGAATAATTGTAAATAAATTTTTATAGTTTGGGAAATACTATCTTCAGTGGAAAGTGGTGCAACTACTTTTATATTTCTAATGTAAGACAAGCAAGGTTAAATTATCATCAATATTCGGAATTTGTAACAATCGAAATAAAATAATTATTGATAGTTCATACTAAAAGCACAAATGTATTACAGTGAAGGAAGGAAATCTGATTTAATCATGCATATATATAATTTATAATTTTATATTTTATGTAAAATGAAATGTTATATACATAATTAAAAATTTACAAACAAAGAAAAATGAGAGATTTTTAAAAAAATGAGAAAGAAAGAAAAGAAATAGCATATAAACTGGTTTAATTATTCTATTGGTTTGTGAATATCTATTTTAAATAGACGCTCTTTTAAAAAGCAAGTTATTTCTTATAAATAAAAATGACTGGTTTGTTTTCCCTCTGAATACCCAAGTATTACAAATGAATGATATCAATATTTGAAAAATGTGTTAAATGCAAAATTTTAACTACAATGCTTGAACTGTTTTATTTATAAATGCATTATAACTTCTTTAATTAGTCATTGTATTAACAAATTATATTTTCATTTGGAAATAAATACTTTTTTTTATCAAAATCTTTATCAATGTATTTTCGTTGATGGAAATATGACCTTTCCTTTAGTATTACTTGGTCAATTTGGATATTATACCATGCAAAGCTGTAACTTACACTAAATATTAAAAAGAAATCATTTAATTACTTTTCTGATTGAAATACAGTCACAAAGAATTTAAAAATATGTTTTAAAGATTGTGTTAAAAACTGTAATATATATATATAATATGAAGCTATTCCCCCCCCCCCCCCTTCTTCCTTTCTTCGAACATCAAATCGATCTTAACAAGTGTTACAAGAGCAAAAGTATGAATTTTGACTATTAATCCTAATGATATCTAAGATATTATCATGATTTATGAAAAAAAATAAGTTCTCATTTTCATCCAGTATTTCGATCAGCCGTCGGTTGAATTATTAGGAAAACTGAAGTATTCATATTTTAGATGAATAGTGCAATAGAGTTGTTTTTCCTGATAAGAATTCACAGAAAAATTCGGAAAAGATTTTATTCATTTGATTATTACTCCCTTGACAATGAATTTGTAAGTTTTTGTAATGCTTATTTTCTGTGATGCTTATTTTATTATGATAATTCTCAAACTAAAATCTGATCAGTGGTTTAAGTAAATTTAATAAAACATTGGATGCTATTGACGGCATTCTTTTACAATATGCATACTAAAAAGTATTGCTTTGTAGCCAAATTTTGTGAATTCATTATAAATCACCGAAATAGTGTAATTACAAATTAGGTTTATTTAACAATAAAATAACTGTTTTTTTTGCAATCTAATTTTTTAAACTACAGCTATTTTACTAATAAAATATTACCGACTGCAATTGACGAGAAAAAAATATATATGTGATACTGTAGCTTTTTAATTCTACTAAATTATGTACCCAAGTTTGCATTAAACTTGTAAAGTTCTCTAGTAATAAATTTTCAGATTCTACACCCCGTATTATAGCAATCGGGGAATGTCTTTTCCCCGATTAAAAAAAAAAAAACCTATATAATTCCAAGCGTTTTTAAATTTTTAAGACTTTGTATAAAGGTGTATAAATAAAATGATTAAAATATTTATTTACAGAATACTTATATATAACGCATTAAGAAAAACCAATGCATGTAATTGAAAAAAGAAATTAATTTTTTCCGGGGAGGAGGAGGGGAGATATTAAACTGGAATGGCTTCAAAGGAAAAATAAGTACCTAACGACAAGAACACGTGCCTAAAAATGAAGATAGCTGAGTGAAATTCAAGATCTAATTATTTTTTTAATAAAGTGCATTGGTTTTTAAATCTAAATATGCACGTATAAATAAAAACATGGGGAATCTAATGTTTAAATAGTTCACTTTTCACATGTGAATTTTCATAACTTACTATTTCATAAAAAATAAGTTTATATTTACAAAATATTTACATATTTATAGTCTATATTTACAAAATATTTACATATTTATAATCTATATTTACAAAACCTTTTCCCTCGCCTTCTTAAATATGCAACGTCATCGCTTCTTTTTCATCTTCTATTTTGTTCATGACAGAACGATAATAAATTTTAGTTCGTGCGTGCGAGCTTATTCGCTTCAGATTTGAAACACATCAAATTTCGACTCGTTGTTCCAATCCTTATATAAAAATTCTTCTAGATAGATGACAACGCTAAAAAATGTAATTGTGGCGAAAATATCGAATATTTTTTTTCTGTATTTCTGAAAAGTTTCTTTTATAAAACCGTTGGAATTTAGTTTCTACATTCATTTTTTTATAACCTCCATTATATGAAAAACCATTCGTTCATTTAACATTATGTGTTTTACCATGCACAATCGAGACCAAATTGAATGCATTTTTTGCTAACAGTGATTGCGCTAAAGGGCAGACTGATGTAAAACACCTGGAATTAGCATCTCGAACAACAACAACATCAGATAGCTTCGGTCTTTGAAGTGGAAATAAAGGAAAGGAGGAATTCACTTGAAATTATTTCATCTGTTAAATCCCTCGCTTGAAGACGATAGAAGCTCTTAATGTTCTTCAGATTTTCGCTGTCAAAGATAAATAATTTTTCTTTCTTTCTGATTTGGAAGGGTTTTATAAAAATAAACATAAGATTTATCTTTTTCATGTCGACAGTGTCTTATGCATTAATTCTTTTTCTATAATTATATATTATGGAAGCATTTGTTCACCTTCAAGAAAATGAATTAACGAAGAAAACATTTTATGAATTTTTAGATTTAGTTATTTCATATAATTGAGTATTATTTTGCATATGTTATCATTATCCAATATGAGAAATTTTTAAATTGCTGTAGTCCTGTTCGAGTAATTCACTTTCGTTGTAATTGAAATATTTTATAAGTTGAAATAATAAACCAGAAGATTAAGAAGTTTGCTAAATTCGAACCAAATTCAAAATGTATTTATGGCTTAAGATCCGATTAAATATTTCCATGATCATGCTACAACAAATTAAGGTGATATAATGTTGCAAACTGTGTTTCGATCTATATACTGAAATCTAGAATGGGATATAATCATATTTTATTTCTATTTCAAAGTAGCAGTAAATAATTAACTGAAAAGGATACTTAGACATTCTGAGAAGACGTATTTTGTTCGAAAAGAAAAGAACAAAATCTAACAACAGTGTTTTGCATAAGCAGGGTGGTCAACCGACCGGGAAAACCGGGAATCGTCAGTGACTTCTGGGAGGTCGGGAAAACTCAGGGAAATTTATTGCAAGATTGGAAATTTTTTTATAAATTGGTAATTTTTATCGAACATGATAATTTGCTGATATTTTTTTCATAAGTAGAATGAAACATCGCTAGCAACTAATGAAAATCAAACTTTTACTGATGATCTGAAACAGACTATGGAAACGAAAGATTAATCACCATATCTAATTTATTGTATGTATGTATAAATATATAATATTTCTGCAGAAAGTTTTTGTTTTGCTTTTTTTTTTCAGATCCCCAAGTTATCGACATTATTAGTGAAAATGGTTTTGTGTACAATGGTAAAAGGCAGCCTAACTAAAACTCAGCTTCTGTTACTTTTGCGATTTTAAGCTTTACTTGGTCTCTTTTATTTAAATATATGGAGCTATTCCCCCCACCCCTTCTTCCTTCCTTCGAACGTCAAATCAATCTTAACAAGTGTTACGAGAGCGAAAGTATGAATTTTGACTATTGATATTCAAAATTGGATGTAAAATAGTGACTCATTATTATAATTCCGAAACAGTTTAGTTAAATAAACATTTCACAATAGCTATTTTCCCCCTCTTCTCGGAGATCTTTTTATTGAATTATGAAGTATCGGACGTTATTACTAATATTTCCTTAAAACATTTTTTGTTTATTTTTTAAAATTATGAATGCTGATTTACTAAATTCTTCATATGGACGGATGGTAAGAACGTTATTGCTAATATTTTCTTTTAACATTTTTTTTTATTTATTTTGTGTTTAAAATTCTCCATACATTTAACAAAATGTTGTATAATTTTAAAATAATATTCAACACAAGAAACTTATTTCTTTGATACATTGTAAATACACATTTCTTTTATAATTTTCCCAAATTTTTCGAAAATAGAAAGGCAGCACTTTTCTTATACGTTTTGATGTATATGAAACTGGTATATATACATCAATTATACATCATGCTATTTTTTTAAATTTGTACCTCTAAAACAGTTTTCTTTTTAAGCTATAAAGAAAAAGATAGGGACGAATTTTCCATTTTTTCTCTATTTTACGAGTTAAATATTCAGTCAGCATTCATACGATTTTTTTATTGTAGTTGGTGGGCTAAAAGTCAATGCGATTTTGATTTTATTGAAGAATTTTTCTTATTTTGATGAAGAGGTTTTATTTTGTATTTGTAAATGTATCTTTTTTTGTTAGTAAAATTATCGTTCATTTCTGATTGGCATGTTGGTAAACAGTATGGGAGAACCCACTGGAGGGAAACAAATAATTTATTCTTAAGTACTCCACGAACGTATATTTATTTTTATACTGTATTTTTCATGAGTAAATTTGACAATTCTGAGTTTCAAACAGTTTTGACAACAGACTGTTTGATTAAAAGTCGTTCTAGATGGGCAGTTATCTCCTAGTTTTGATTAATATTTTTTCAAAAAAAGGGAAGGGTTTTATATAATAGAAGCTTATCTGAAATTCAATAAGTAAAAGTGATGTTTACTTATTTTTTTCTTATTTTATTTCTGAGAATTAAATTTTATTTTACATTGATTGTAGTTAAAATTAAAACAATTTTTCATATAAATTTAAAAACATATTGTACAATAATTAAAGAGAATAAAATAAAGTGACATTGTTCTGGAAATTTTAGAAACATCCAAAAAATGCCAAGGAAATTTCTTTAAAAATCTGGAAATGTCAGAGAAAAATCAGAAAAATTCAAACAGCAGAAATGCTGGTCAGCCTGACAAGTTTAAATTTGCAAAAAATAGGAACATATTTATTTTAGTAATTCAGCTCAGAATAAATTAAGGCCTGTGGTATTTTTTTTTTTTTTTTTTTTTTTTTTTACAAATACATCTGCACTTTTGAAAAAAAAAAAACTTTTGAAGTAATTTTTTTTGGTGTTATTTTTGTTTCCTTGCGAAATATTTTATTTTACCGTGCTATGAATAAAATGTACCCACAGTACTGTATAATTTTATTCATAGATACTTAGGAAAGTGTTACTTGCTTTTACAATTAAAAAAAGCTACTTAGAAAAAGAAAAAGAATTAAGAATTATCGCAAAAAGTTAGCGAAGGAAAGTATTTTTTGCTATTGGCAAAGTGGAACAAGATTCAAAGCAAAATAATAAAGAAAAACAAGCTTTTACAAGAGGTAGAATCTGAAAATGCCAATGAGAAATAAAATAAAATAAATTGTAAAATTAAAGTCAGCTGTAATAATAGTCTTTTTCTATTCATTTATTTCTATGTTTATTATTTCTGTTCATTTAAATATTTATATATTCTATTTTGTTATAAAAATAAAAGGTGCGTGTATTAGTTTAATATATCAATATCAGATAATGCTGTCATATTTTTGCCATTTTAATATTAAAATTTGAGAATAGTCAGTTACTAATTTAGAGAAAAATATTCAGTTACTTTAATTTTTTTAATTGTTCACATAAAGATATAAAAGTATACATTTTTCTGATTTTCTTAAAAGTCTGGACATAAATTTATAATTATTGAGATAAAAATCTGTCAATATTTGATATTGATAAATACAGTTTTATGAACTAACATGTACTTGGTAACCGATTGATTATTGTTCGTTTGTTTAATTAACATGGACGTTTGTGTGAAGGGATGGTGAAAGTCTCCTAGATCAATGTTGTGCGATTTTTAAATTCATTATTGTCTCCAATGTATGTCCAATTTACCGATTATTTAAATCTCCAATGTTTGTAACATATATTGATTCGATTCAATTTACTCATAACTCAAATTTTCAGAATTTTCTGGTATTAATTATTACTTAAAGATAACTTTGCCTTTCTGAATACGTGATGAGACTCCATTAATGAACCTCTAAACATAATTATAACTATTTTAGAATTAGCCATATCTTATTATTTCCATTAAAATATAAAAAGTTTTTTTTTTATCAAAGATTAAAATTTAAAAAATACAAATTTAAAATTAAAAATATTTTTAAATATTTCTATAAAATCTATAATTTATTATAAAACAAAAAAAATCCTATGCTTAGAAAATGCATGGGTTTATGTATTTATGCATGCCCGAATATGCTTAATTTTTTTTTCTCTAAGGTGCTTCGAAAGTGCTTAATTTTTGTATACATTTCTGACTACGGATTTTGTATAAATATACTCATAGATGACAACTAAAAAATATGGATAATGTTTTTATATATTTTTGTAAGTAGATGTTGACTAAAGCTATTTTTTGAAAGTTCACTGATGTTTAATGCAACATTATTTCTGTAGGTGTTTCTGCATTATTGGCTGAACTTGATCTGGACAGCTTAACAGAGGTATGAATAATACAATTGGCAAATACTTTCTTGTATTACTTCCCTTTTAATTTAAAACATGATTTTAATGCAACTTTCTTGCTTTTTGCATATAGAGTCAACTGCTTCGTTACTTGAAACAGCTTGAAAAAGACAGAAATTCATTGTATAATGAGCTGAGAGATAAAGAGTGGAAACTTGATCAAGAGTCGAAGGTATTGAATTTGATTCACCTGAATAATCTAAATCTATGCTTATTGCTTCATTTTTATTCTGGGAATAATGAACAATTGCTTGGAAACAGAAAAATAAAGAAACTTAAATGTTTTTATTAGATTAGAATTAAGAGATAACTATTTCAAATAATTACTGTGTTTTTGTTTAACTAAAGAAACTTTTTGTCTAAATGAAGAAACTTAAATGTTTCTATTAGATCAGAATTCAGAGTTAATTATTTCAAATACCTACTGTGTTTTTGTTTTGAAACTATACGTAGCATAATTGTTCTGTATTTGAATGTGTTATTGCTATTTACTTAAAGGTTATATTTTTCTTTTACAGACATTCCACAAATACAATGACACCCGTAAGGCATATATGACAGAAATAACAGAAGCCATGCTAAATTTGGAAGCCATGAAAAGTCGTCTCCGTACTTTTGAAGGAAGTGAAAATGGATCCATTGCGAAGTGCCCTCGGCATCTGAAATACCTGTATGAAACTCCTAATATTCCTTCTTTCTTTGAGCTACCATAAGACCATGGGGTACATGAGTCGCAAGCATCTTTTTTTCTGAGTATGCAATTATAATAGGGTTATCCTGAAAATCTCATAAGTGACATAATTTTTTTAATTCTGAAATTCTGTTTAGTCATATAATTTTTTTAATGAAGTCCTGTGTTAAAAACGAAGTTTAAAATTCAATTTTATTATGTTGCTTTGACATATAGTTTGTAAATAGTTTATACATTTTATTATATAGTGCATCAATATTCATATAAGATGAGCATAATTTTTCTATCATGTGATGGTACAGATCGCCTAATCTTGCTCTCATGTTAAGGCCTCTCCTTCTAAATTTACAGAAAAGACCCTCAGAGTGTCAGAAATTTAATTCATGAGAAGGATCTTTTTAGGATTCTCTGTAGTTTATTTGAATTTTATACATCTTTCTGATTGCTTAATTTTATACTAGTGATTGATATTAATCATTGCTTTTATTTAATATATGTCGTTTTTAATACCGCGTCGTTTGCCTTCTAAGTTTATCTGAAAGTAGTTATTCTGAGACATAACAATATATATTATAGGGTTTTTCCGCAGTTTAAAAAAAATTTAAAACAATATTTATTGTTTGACACACTGCTACTTAAGATTAAAAACTATTCAAGGAAAAAAAAAGTTGTGCGTATTTAATTGTTAATAAATAATTATATGTCTGTTTACTAATTTTATTATTTGATCATTATAAATCTTGAATTCATATTGCTGGCAGTATTTTGCAAACCTGAATTGTTTTCTCTGACGAATGCATGAAAGAACAACAATAACAGTTGCTTTCAAATGTTATCTTTTTCTCATCGTTATATACATTTATATGCTAAATTATGATAAATGAAATTTTAAAGCAATCAAATATGTATTTATTTCGATTTTGTTTATGAATCATTGCTATATGTTTGATGAAAATTCGAGATATTATTGCCTATTTATAATGGATGTTTTTTTCTGAAGAGTACGAAGGTATTTCAGTTGATTATTTTTTTACAATTCCTTATCTAATTTTACCTATAAAATACCATTTTGGATAAATCTTGTTTAACTTGTGCATTAAAAAAATATTCATCAATTTAAAATGTTATATTCCATTCCTGTATAAAAGTTTATTTTTTAATGCATAGATGGTCTACCTGTAAGATAAGGAACCATTATACTTGGTCCCTAATAGTGATGAATTTTTGTCTTGCAGTTCATTCTGTACTAGCATTTCTGAATAAAAATTACCTATGACCATTTTGTGTTTTTAATAGCTACATTCTTGTTTGTTTCAAAGTAACTGCATTTTTTTTAATATCTAGTATTCTAATTCTATTTCACTCACTGTATCATAAAAATGTGCATGTTTTTATTTTGTTTTGAAGTATTAAGTTCTCGCTTAGATTAGTTTATATATATATTTATAAAAATTAAATTTATGTGCGTTTTAAAAATTATTTTCTAACCACTTAAATTCAGATATAAAAAGCACTTCTGAATTGTGCGGCATTTATCTTTCCCCTGTTTCTCATTGTGTAATTTCTTCAATTTTAAAGGACGAACATCAAAGGACGTTCTTGTGAAAATAACACTCCTGAAACAAATACTTCCTTTACTGTATTTCTGTAATATCCTCTTTTCGAAACAATATGAGGTCTAAATATTTCCCTGCAGCTGCTTTACAGTCATGTATAGTTTGTGAGAGGATACTATAGTGATTCCTCATCATGGTTTAAACAATGAAGTTGTAAAAGTCTTCAAAAAACGAATATTTTACTTAATAATGAGCTACATGATTAAAGCCGAGATTTAAAGACACTCGTTTCTTGCTTTATTTCTGAGAGAACATTTAACACTCATGAATGTATATACTGGATATCCCCCAAAAGTGAAACAAGCGTTTATTTCTTTAACTATTGCAACTAAACATATATTTCCACTTGCAAAGTTTATCAAATAAGAGACTCAAATGTATGACTATACTTTTGCTTATGTGGAGAGAAATTATTAAAATTTTGAGAAATTAAATTTTTATACGGTTCCCATAACGAAAAAGTGCCAATGAGTAAAATATTTTACTTATATTCATCTATAAGGATTTAAAGTTTCCTGCTTCTGTCTGTAAAATTTATTGAGATATTAAAAGACAAATTTATTGACTTAGATCGTTTTTCTATAACTCTGACCTGTGATTGAGCTAGACTTTTGTTGTAATTTTCAGAGATGATATACATATCAGAAATATAATTAAAAAATCAGAATCCGAAAAATAAAGACATTTATTAATTTTTATTAAATTCTAAAAAATGATCAGATAACATATTAAATGAAATGCTTAAAGACGTTTTCAAAATGAATACCTTCAACGCCTATATAAAGTCGCGTTCATTTAACAATACTTACACATCTGAGGTCGAATTTGTTACTTGTGACTTAAAGAGAAGCTTTATGAATTCGTCGGTAAAGGTCTACTGCGTTTAAACTATCAAAACCAATTCTTTCTTTAATTCATACTTAATGTCAATCAAAACTGAATATGTCGGACACGAATTCAATAAATTTTGTACAAAATGCAGCCAACCAAAAAGTTTTTAAAAATGTCTTCTAATCAAACATTTATAGAAAATTGCCACTGGTGATGAATTTCTTGTACGAAGAATGGACTTTTACCCTTCCAGGAGCTGAAGATTAAATTTTCTGTTTCAATTAAAACAACATTCGTTTGTCCAAATTGCATTTCTCTCCTCATTGCAGAATTTGATTTTACCTATAGTAGGATTCAATTGTAAAATTCTAGACGTCGATCTTATTATTGTCTATGTAACTGTTGTATCAGTCCATTGATTATACGAATATTGCATGGATATTAGTTATTATGTTGAAATATTCTCTACTCTGCCGTTTTTGAAATGTTGAATTCTGTGCTGATTGTTCATATACTAGTATGAGAATTACTTGAAAAATAAATCAAATTTTCCATTTCTACGTCACATGTTTAACACTTCATTCTTCCCTCTCCGCTTCAAGAAAATAAGGATCATGTAGTTTGTAATCGACTGTTCTGTAAAGACAGTTCCTAGAATGATGCGGGGAATTCGGAAAACGATGTTTGTATTTATTTACATCTAAGCCGACATTAAGATTACATGTAGCACAAATCGTCAGCATATCCAAACGTTGCTTGATTAAAAAAATAAATAAATTAGAAAGTATGAAAGGTGCGAGCTAAAAATTTTATTTTCTTTCTCGGCATTACAGTACTTTCTGAGATATATTAAATGTTCCGCTTCTCAGGTTTCTGTTTCCTTCTTTGCTGTAGCTGTTGACTAGTGAGAATGAACAATTTTATACGTTATTGGGAAATATCTTTGAAGTAAGGGTGATTGGATGATGTATTACTATAAGAATATTTACTTACGATAGTTTTTCTGTTTTGAATAAATCTGCAATTCTGAAATAAAATTTTCTTCCAAATTTGTGATTAGTCCCTCTAAATATAAAAATAAACATATCTCTGCAAATTTTGTCGTTAGAAATGTAAAAACTTTGTGAATTACGAATGAGAAAAACTTTTAACTTATTGAGTATTTTACACTATGAGAGACCTATAAGAATTTAATCTTTTAAATATTTTACTATCAATCTCTATGGAAGCCAAAGAATTTTTATACAATTGCTGGCTTTTTAAAATGACACTTTGCAGTTGGAAATTTATATCTCCGTGCAATATTTATGTAAATAAAAACTTGTTCCACTTTTCCAGGACACTCTATAAACATTTATAAGGATAAGCCTCTGATTGAATTATAGTTTTGTTAGTCTTATAATAATAAAAAGGGATGATATAAATTTAATTTATTGGTTTAAGAACACGTTTTTTTACTTATGTTATTGGTAAATAAAATTTATTTATAAAATAATGTTATTTTGTTATTTATTTTTATTTTCAAGACATTTGAAGCTAGTGAAGCTTTTGAGTATATGTGAAGTTAGAGTTGGAATGTTTTTTGTTCGCTTTAACTGTTGATGCTAATTTTTTTCCCTTCCATAATTGATTATTGGAAAACTAAAATTTCAGTCGCATTTATTCGTATCTTCTATATTCTAACTCTATTATATTTTTTCAGAAATATTTTGCCTGACCAAAGAGTCATAGATCCTAGAAAAGGACCTATTAAGAAGACTGCTGCTGTGCGAAGCCTCCCAAAATTAAATACAGCTGATAAAGATTTTAATGATGACGATGACGATATACTTGATAAGCAAAGTAAAAAATCAGCCGAGTTTTAATTTTTAAACCTTAATAAATGCAGTTTTTATGTCTTTCCCTCCTTGTAGCTATATCTTAATATAGCAAGAATCTTTTGCACTAATAAATATAGTGATATTGCTGTGTGATAGATTTTTATTAAGGACATATTGTATATGTGCATTATTTTTTTCAAAACCAAAGTTATGAATGTATCCTTATCATTATTGTTTCTTCATATGAAGTATTCAAATTAACTTAAAGATTTCTTCAATATATTTTCATATTAAACATTTAATAAGCTTTTAAGTGAAAATCATATGTGAATAATTGTATTACTTAATCAAAGCCTCGATTGTATTAAGCAAATTGAAACTGATGGCAAAGAAAATCAAAACTATCGATAAACAATTTGAGGATGTGTTTGTAAATAAGTTTACCACTATTCAAGAATGTTAATAATTGAATTACCTTTATTTATTGTTTCATTTACTGCCTAAAACCTAACAGAACACGTAGAAAATATTGCCAACAATCCGTTTATAATGGAGTTTAATGATATTACATTCGCTCTTAATTTCATTGTGATCTTGATCTTGTATGCTAACTTCCATTGGAGGGAATAAAAGTGACTAAGTCTTTGCATTAAAACTCTAAGAAATCAAATAAAACCATATTGTTTTTGTACTAAAAAGTTTAAAATATTTTTAATCGGTAACTTTGGAGGTCAGATTAAAAATCGTGAAAGTGAGTCTTTGGTAAAAATACTCTAAGAAAGCTAAAACTGTAAACACATTTCTATTTTATTTTTATTTTTTAAAAATCTTTTTGCAAATATATAAAAATTTTCTTTCTTGTGATATGTTTTAGTTTTCTTTTTGTTTTGGTTTTCAGCACCTCATTCTTTTGTAAATTTTGTCTAAACTTCCAATTTTTTAAAAAAATTGTCTAGTTATTAGTTCTTTAATAATACTTTTTTTTTCTATTTTTGATAATTATGCTGCTTTACTTTAATCCAGTTTGTAATTCATTATTATAAATACTGTATACTCATGTTAATCAATTGAATCTCATTTCGTTTATTTCGCATAAAATGCGTTGGAAAATTCTAAGGAAGGGTTTTTTTTAATAACTTACATGGAACAATAATAAAAATATTTCTAAGATTAATTAATAGTAAGTAAATTTTGAATAAAACAAAGTGCGTCTTACATGCAACATTTCTTCATGAAAACATTCATTTTTCTTTAAAAAACATCATTAGCTTTTAATGGGAAAAAGGAATGTATATTCAAACAAATAAGTGCTGTAAAATCGCTCGTATGTGTCATCCAGTTAACTAAGTTTGTGAAAATGTTGCAATTTTTGAATTATAAGTTTATATCAGAATGAATTAAAACATATATATGTAATGATATTTTAAAATCAAATTTAAACTTAATTAAACTTATCTAATTTTTAGCTTAATTTAACCCATATTAATTCTAAAATCTTCTTTTATTTCCTTATCCAATTCCATCGTTTTTATTTAATTAATTCAACAGAAGCTCTGTAAAAATGCTTAAATCAGCAGTTCACAGACTCCAAGTGAAGGGATAAAAATTTGTTTGAAATAATTTCAACTGCAGCCCTAATGAATGAGTTATTAAGAATACGAATGCTTTTAAGTTGTAAATAATAAAGTTTTGAATTTAGTTAACGTAGTTGATTTTTACATTCCCATGTACAAAGAAATATATATCATTATCTTTCACACACTAAGTTAAATAATTTCTTTTACATCCTGAATTCGAAATCTATAATATAATATCATGAATGGAGTCAGTATGTGAATGAAATAAATTTTTCGTATTATTTTAAGAACAATAATGGCAGAATTAATTTAAGTATGTATCTAGAATTTTATCTCATGCCATAGGTTAGATTATTACAATTAAAGGGGTTTGAATAAAGTTTATAATTTTAGAAATTAGAAAATGTATAAAACAGAAATAACGTCTAATAGAGAATAAGATTATTTATGATAAAACTCTGCGATATATTTTACAAAAGGTCTTACTATTTTTATCAAACGTAATTGATGTATCAATGAAAATATAAGGGCAAATAAAAGAAAAACTACGCTCATATATATTGTTATTAGCATTAATTTACCGATAAAATAATCAACATCCAAACAAGACATTTATGGTTCTGAATAATAATACGACTTCCGGTTATTCTATCAACCGGTATGTTGTGAAATTTGAGTGGAAATGTAATAGTAAAGTTTTAAAAGGTATTATGTGAAACAAACAAACAAAAAAAATTACAGATCGAGAAACTGTCATTAAAATAGCCTTTAACTAAAAAAAAGCTTTAGAAAAAATGTATTAAGGAATTTAAATGAAGCGCATCTTTTTATATAATTCGAAGGACTACATACTTGGAAATAAAAAAGTGCATGAATGATAAAAGAAAACATTTTTCAATTTTTAGAAATTAAAAAAAAACAACAATAAAAAAACGTAACATTTATTCTAATCATAGCATCTGAAATAAATCTTAATTATAAATATTTTTCACTCCATATCTGCCTATTCTATCAATATAGCACCGGTTTCATAGTGATGCTTTTGAATTGAATCGAGAAAGACAAATCAGTTAAAAGTATTCGAAAGTTATAGCTTATTATTATGGAACCATCCATTAGAATTTTTAAAAAATATTTAAAGTGAAAGAGCATTGCAAGTTTTGATATCAATAGATTTCGACTAATGTCTGAACTGTCTCCAAGTGTTTCATAGCATATCGAAAGTTATTTGACAAATTACTTGAATGATACTCTTCTTCAACTCACCCACAGTTTCAATTTTTTAATGATCCTTTAATTATACACAATGGATAAATGAATCCCCAAACAAAATTAATTTACAGCAATTTATTATTAACAATTTTATTAATGAAATATGTTGAATTTCTTTTCCGCCTGCATGCCGATTGCTGACTACAGTGCGCATACGTATCTGTGTGGTCTAGATCCAAAAAATCTAGGAGGGATTTCCAATCCATGGAGGTGCAGTCTATTATAATCTAATGGATAGTTTCGTATCCATTAGATTATAATAGACCATAGATAATAATAAACCATAATTTCTGGGCAATTTTAGCCCGGACACCCTGCATCGCCAGGGCTAATTGTCGATTGTTATGAAAATTCGATCTAGTTTAATCAGCATCAAATTTTAAATAGGCACTACAAAAAATATTCTTAAATACAAAATAAAATAATTCAATAAAAATGTATTATGAAATTCAAATGATGCATTTTTTAAGCTAAAGAGAAATCTTAATACTATGCTTAATAGCATATATTGAAAGCCATTTGAATTAAAAGAGAGGGAAAAAAAGTACTGCAACTTATAATATACTGTATACCATTCATAATTTCAATGAAAATAAAGTACTGAATTCGTAAAATATATTTTCTTTAAAAATAATTAAACTCAATGTTCTCTGCAAGGATTTAAATCTTCAGTTTCCTAAAAAAGAATTCAAAATCAATAATCAGTTTAATTTTTCCATTGCAAGCAACAGAGTATAATTTGCTTAAAAAGTTTTGAATGACTTTTGTTTTAAAAATATGATCTTGAAAAGGATTTCTGTATTTTCCAGTCCCATAAACTGATCAGTTCAAAGGGTGATCTTATTTAATCAGTTTAAAAGTTGTCTAACTTTTGATATATGACAAATATTTTATTAAATTACAGTTTATGGCATTAAATAAAAGTTTTCGATTTAGAAAAAGCTATAAAAGCAGAATAAGATATGAATTTTTTGAAGAATGAATCTTAAGTTTTAATTGAAAATCATGCGAAAAAAATACTTTTATAATTATACTTTGTGGCTTAAGCACTGTTTTATAATATTTTTGTGTGAATTTTTAGCGTAAATCTTTAAAAATTCACAACAATATAGAAAAACAAGACGGCATTCCCTGAATGTAAATGAATCAAACAGTTCAATTTGCCCTTTTATTATATAAAAAGCAATAATGATACTTTAGAAACAGGTTTATGTCGAAGATGAATGACCACAGCTTTTTCTATCGCTTTAAACTGACGCCAAGAAAAAATAACCCTGAGGCTTTCGTCCGATTCCTCCTACTCGAAATGGATCTTCTCTACCGAAACCTGTTTCTATGACGCCCGCCTTAAATATAGACATTTGGCAGGAAGTGTTCTCCTGGTGGACATACAGTCTCTCTCTCTTTTTTAAACCTTTTATTTTCCGACTGCATATTTCCAATCCTTACCCTGTTACATGTACGGAAGAAAATCGGGCAATGTTATTGGTTCGCTGATCCGGTGACGTCATGTTTGCTCTCGCTTAGATTTTCGGAACAACTTGGATTTGATGCGTCTTATAACTGAATCACATGAACTGAATGAATTCTACCTAATCTTTTGCAATATTATGATATATACCTTAGTCGCGCATATATTGTTGTTTGCCATCTATATTTTTCATTATAATTTTCCGTTTTATATTTCGAATACTTTTCTGTTACTTAAAGAAGAAAGCATTTGCCACAAATTTACAAAACGTAATTTTAATATAAATGAAAGTCGTGTCTATGCATCTGTGTATCCTCTAAACGTCTTTGACAATTTCAACCAAACTTTGTTTACTAATTCTTTATGACGAGAAGAAAATTATTTAATTAACCGACATTTTATCGCTTTTCAGAAATAGCTTCGGAGATAATTATCCTGAAGAAATATTTTAATATGTTAAAAGTCATAATTTTAAATTTTCTGTAATACTCAAATTCCTTTCTGTGCAGTGTTTTTTTTCAATCGTTATTATTATTATTGTTATTATTTTAAATTTAACGTAGAGAATTTTAAAGTACTTGATAGTAAGACTGATCTATTCTGCCACTATTTTTTGTATTTTCTATTTCTTATCTTTTGGCATTTTTGTTTTTGGATTAAAGTCATTAATTTAAAACTGTATAAAACGCTGAAAGAAAGAAATGATAAAAATGATATATCCTTTATCTTCCATCAAATATTGATTACGGACTGTCAATCGTGTGGTGTGAAGCAGGTAATAAAAAGACTGTATTATATTTTATCCAAAATTAGATTTCACGTTAAAAATATTATGCATAAATTTTAACTCCAAGCAGCACCAGGTTTATCAGCTTATCTATACTTATAATAAAGCTCAATGTGTGTGTGTGTGTGTGTGTGTGTGTGTGTGTTGGCGCTCTACAGACCAGACCATTCAACCTACAGCTACCAAATTTGGCACGTGTATACCTTGGAGGCCGGGAATGTGCACCTGGGGGTTATTTTTTCGAATTTTTAACTAGAATTTTATTTATTTAAAAATTAAGCGAAATTTTGACGTGTTTCTGCTATAACTGCCGAAAATATTACCGCACAAAAAAGATTTTTACATGAAGTTAAAGATAAAAAAATTATCTTTTAAATGATACTACTGTTTTAACCTTAAAATTAAATTTCTATTTTTAATGAATTTTTAAATAAATATTTTAACTATGTTTTTCAATAATTTTTTTCGTCAAAAATAAAAATGAGGATTAAGCACGTTTCGCATTCATGAGAAAAAAAAAAGCTTTTTTCAAAGTGTTGCCATCACATTGATTAAAGCTCTAACTGAAAATAAATTACATCTTTTTGGAAATGAAATCTGCAAAAATATAATTTTTGGCGCGTGTCTGTAGGAAATGAAACAAATATGAAATATTATTTTTTCTAAAAAATAAATTCAAGAAAAATTATCCCGGATCCATTTTGATATTTAATGACTCATAAAATAATGAAGATGTAAACAAACGTATGGCATTTATTGATGGAATAACTCATATATTTTCCTTTTCAGGTTTGAATATTTTTACTTTTGTAAATATCGTCTGCGCGTGTTTTTAATTTCAGATAATTTCATTTTCCAGTCTAAATATCTGTATTCTAAATATCGTCTCCTTATTAATTGCATTTTTCTCTCTTTTGTTTTTGGCAACTATTAAAATGTTATGTTTACTTTTGATGTGTGTGTTCTATGTAGTACTTCTGTATGTGATGTTTTATTCGATCGGATATTAAGGAGAATGCATACACCACAAGAGAAAGCACAGATTTTATGGCGGTCATAGAGTTAATTTCCAATCAGCTAAATCGCTGACTTTTAAGAGTTAATTTCCAATCACTTAAACTGACTGATTTATGAAGATTTGAATATCACTATTCAATAAAAAAAGGATAATTTTAGATTTTCCATCGATCGTTTCAAAGAAAATACGCCAATAAGCGCGCAGGTTTCTCAAGATTAATTGGCCTAAGATTATGAAAATGGTGAGTTTTTCTAAATTTTTAACATTTAAAACTTCATAAATAAGTCTTAGTTGATCGTGGAAAATAGAAACATTCATTCATTTATTTAAAATTTGGTGTGTCCAGAATATTTATCAGAATATGATACCTTACTGCATTAAATTTGGACTTCATAATTTTTGAAATATATTTATAAGCAGGAACCAAATATTATTATTGATTTCATTTCAATCCTTTTGAAAGCAAAACTAAAAACTGAATTTTATACTGAATCTCAAAAATTTTTGTTGATTTATTGTTTGAGATATTGCATAAACTATGAAAAATATTTTGTAGTTAACATAAGACTTTAATACCGAGCGATTCTGTTTGCAATACTCATATTCAACAATAATAATAATTAATAAATAACAATAAAGATGATAAATAAAATAAAACGCTTGGTTTTATTAAAAAATATCTTAATATTAATTGCAATTTCGTCATTTACATTTTTAATTAAAGTTGAAGTTTTACCGGAAATGGCAATAAATTAGCAAAATATATATAGTAAATTGAACGAAACGATCAAAACAATATAAGTTTGGTATTGCTATCAAAATCTGAGGATTAAAAATGTTTTGTTTGAGAATCCTTTAAGAGACCAGTTACTTAAAATATTTAATTGAAAATTGTAGCTAGCGGTAATACTGGCGAACCGGCTGGTCGCGAAAGGCGGCTAGTAATTTATAAGTCTAACTAATAAAAATAAATGGCCCATAGTGTAGTAAGTTGTTTATAGTCTTTCTAATACAATTTATCTCGTTTCTTCTTGTGTTGAAATTTGTGGTCTTACTTCAAAAGAAATTTATGGGTAGATGATGTAAGCGGGTTGAAAGACTTAAGACATATACTACCTTAAACTTTTTCTGATATTCAACAGGGATTTCAAATTAGTCAAAAGTTACAATATCTTAAATCCTTATATTTATATCTATGTATCATACATTTTAATGCTGTATTTATTATTCTATGACGTATGCATTTTTTACCCCATTTATGATAGCCAAAGCTCTTGGATTATTGCAATGATTCCAATTTAATCCTGCAGAGCATTTTTCTTTTATTATTAGTTATGACTGTATCAAAATTTTATAAATATGTAACGGAATATAAATAGTGCTCGGAGCAATTGGAAAATCAATTTCAAAACACTTATTGAATTCCTTTGCCACTAAACATTCATTTTTGCAGTAAAAAAATATGCAAGTTTATTAAACAGTTTAAATAGTAATAAAAAAAAATCAAAGGCTGTTGTGATACAAATATGAGTTGTTGCAGCTTATGTTAAAAATAAACTTATCCCCTCCCCACGCTTTTTTTTTAATATACTGAATATTTACATATTCTTTGCATTTAAAATATCAAAAGACATTTCAACTAATTAAACTATCAGACACTTTGCTATTATTTAATACTTTTACTAAGTACCTCATTTTTTTATTAAAGAAATTAAATAGGCCATAAAAAATCTATATCTAAAAGTTCTAAATAGAAAAAACAAATAGCCAAAAAAAAAAAAAAAGCTGCAAGGCTGTCCGACTAAATTTGTATGTGATGACCTTTTATTAAGTCAAATAGGTGTCAAGATCCCAAGGTTTATTTTATTATAATAATGCTGTTTTTTTTAAATGGCTCTTAATTTAAAATTATACAACCCAGGTTTGAAACAAACAAAGCTGAGCTCCATAAATTAATGAATCGTTCCACACACCAAAGAGTAAAATAAAAATGATTAATTGAACAATAAAATGATTAAATTTATGCAAAAAGGGCTTGAGATATTAAAATTAGCGTAGAAAAGAAAATTGATTGGTATTAAGAATGAAAATATTAAATTCTGAAAGATTTGACCCGGAAATGAATCAATGTAAAAATCATTAATTTCCCAATTAAAAAAAAATCTACCTTTGAATTTTTACAGAAATAATACTTTATTTTTATTAAAATATTTATGACCGTTCTTTTTTCTTTGAAAAATGCTTAGTTTATTCATAATGAACAAATACAAATTTAACACTAGAAAAAAAATATATTTTCGTATATAAAAATCAATATTGCAAAATATGTTACAAATTAAATAATGCAATAGTGGTAACTTTTAATTAAAGTTGAATGAAGCAAAAATATTGCATTTATATTTACAATTGCAATAAGAGAAAGCTATATTAACGAAAATTGCAATATTTGTATCGAACTATTAGAATAATAATATACAAAAAAAAATACAGTGTTTACATTTTTTATTACACAAATTTGGAAGTAGCTATAGGGTAACTATTTAAAAAAATTTAAAGGACATTTTATTTCTAGTAATTTTATAACAAATATAACTTTAAGTTAATTCTTATATTTTTGAAAGATAAAGTATTTATCGTACTTTTAAAGCATCATATAAACAATGACATCACATTTTTTAAAAATTTCTACAAAGAAAATAATATTAATTTGCAATTTCATTATAAATGACAAGAAGCAATTCTTTTAAACATATGCGCAATATTAAATCTACCAGCAAAGTATATAAGAGAATAGAAATAAAAGAATTTTCTATCGTTTAAAAAAATCTACAAATATTTCTAGCAACATGGTTACTAGCACAATATACTTTTTTTTTTCATTGCTGACATTATCTATATACAGAAACAAGATAAACATTTTTCTCTTAAGAAGTTTTACATTCCAAGTAGAGAAAATATACAAATAATATTTATTTGTATATATTGTGATAAATTTGAACTCTTAATTATGCAATATGCATATAAAAAATAGAATAAATCATTCAAAGTTTCTTCAAGAAAAGATTCTAATTCTTTTAGCAATTGGTTGATTTAATTTAATAATTTCTACTTCTTTTTTGGAGGGAACTTGAAGCTCTTTAGATAGACGGCCATATGGTAGTCGTTTGTTGCCTCTTGTAATTCCTACTCCAACCTCTCTCTTTAGAGGAACATTACTACCAAGAGTTGCCAGCATTGTTCCCCACTTTTCTACATATGATATTTTTTCTAGACGCTATACAGCCTTTTCCAAACAAAAAGTTGCAGAAAATCAGTCGTAACTTCAGAGCACTCGAGTTGTATTAATATGACTTATTATAACATCACATTTCTTTACTTTTGAAATTCACTGTCACAGAATTTCTTGATATATATCTACAATTCACCGACAACTTTTGTTTAGAATTTTTTTAATATCCTATAATAACTATAAAAATTTAACAAGAAAAATAGATTTTGTTTTCGAAATATATTTGATTATTAACACCTAAATGTGGAAATTTCTTTTTCTGGAATAACAGGCTTCTAGAAAAAATTCCAAGATTTTACCTTTTAATTTTTGTATTGTGAATTTTTAATGCATTTGGTAAGGTTTTCAATTTAGTCAAGTGGCATTTAGCGTGGCGAAGTACAAAAACTAAATATTCTTCTAATTTGTTAACATCTTACGTTACAGAAAAACTTTCAAATTTTAAAAGTTTTCGTTAACAAATAACTGTTTCAAAATAAAACATGTAGCAGCACTTTTTTACCTTTTTCAGAAGATTCAAATTTTTCAAGACCAACTATAAATCAATTTTTCATGTAATTCTTTCTTTCGTGAATTTTTATTGCTGCATGAATAAATGTTATTATCAGTAGAATGACTCACTGTAGCATGAAGGCAGAAGTGATGTAGGAATTCTACCGAGATTCATTATTCCTATTAATTAATTTAATTTCATACATCCAGTTAAAATGGTTGGTAAAAATCAATTGATAGAGCTTTCTCTCCAAGTACCAAATAAGATATATGATGTTTCTCTTCCGCTTCAACTGGAAAGAAATTTTTACCATAAACATTGTGATAGTAATAAACAGCCAACTGATGTTTGCAAATCTTCAATAACCTTCCAGAAGAGCAAGAACAGCAAGAACTTAAAAACATCAACAGAATAAACTTCTTTACCACACTAAACAGAAAACAGAGACATTCATTAGATTTCACTTTTTAAATATGTTTCTAGTTTGATGTTCAATGCTCTTTTCTTCATTTTTTTCAAGAAAAAACTTTGGTGAAGCATTTCGCGAATTAGCAAACTCTTATCTTCTATAATAATTTTCCAGCTTGGTTGAACAGAAATCTATCAAGGTAATTATCTACCTTTACTCATGATGGAACTTCACCTTTAAATATTCTCATGGCCACTTCTGGAAAGTTATTGGTGTTGTGACCTCTGATGGTTTCATCTCAAAAAGCAAGACACAACAATTCTTTTCTACTCCAACTTTTCAACAAGTAATTATTCCATTATGGAAAAGTTGGAATATAAAGCCCAGTATAGCCAATTGCATTAAAATATGCTTGTTCTCCCAAGCTGGTGTCTCAGCATCCATTATTTTCTGAAACTGAGACATGAGTTGTTTCCTATAATTATTTGGGATTCCATTTTTAGATTTCTAAAGCCATCTCCAAACAGCCTGTACCGTATGAAAAATGTAAAGGTAATGCTGACTTTCAGGTCGAATTTTCTTTAATGCAGAAATTTCAGTGTCTGAATTATCTGTAATGAAAGTTGTAGGATTCCCTTTATGATGGAAAATTGATTATTTTAAAATATTCAAAACTAAACTAAAGCCTTGTTTATAAGGATCCTATGTTTGACCTTTTGTGATGAAGATGTACTGTTCCGGTAATACAGGACACGAGCATGAATATCACAGAATGACTTTCTGAATTACAGGAACTTGTGGAATCAACAAAAATTATCTCTTGCGATGTTGGTAAGCAGTAAGATCTTTTTATATTTGGGGACAGAATTGCAAGAGCAAAAGGAGTTTCTTCATAATCAGCTTCTATATTGTTATTTGCATAAGTTGTTATTTTTTCCTTCAATTTCTAAAATAAAAAGCATGCTTACTTCAATGGTTTAGAAATATATATTTTTCCTGCATAACATATAAGCAAATATAAGCAGCAAATATCTTATGTAATTACAGCAACTCTTATAAAGGGTGAAATCTGTTAAGAAATTCAGAAAGAAATTCAAGAAGTGTTAGTGAAATTCCAAAGATATGTAACCTACAAGATAGAAAATATATAATACTATATTTACTGATAATAACATTTATCCGATATAAAAGACCGTGAACCATATTATGCATGCATCAATTTTCTATATTTCTTCAGCCATCTAAATAAAATTACTCAGTATAGCTCATAAAATAATTAATAATAATCCTTATATTTATTCTATCCTAATTTATAATTCACAGCCAATCACTGAAAGCACCATGAATTTTATTTGTCTTGTTTATCCTCACATTTCAAACTATAACATAAATGTTAATGGATAAATTCAAATCGCAAATGCTTTAATTCATGATTAAACACATATATGAAATATAGGAATTAAACCCACCACTGATCTTACGAAATGATGGAATAAATACTTAAAATCATTAAAATAATGGCCTACTTAGGTTTTAAATTTAGGATTTGTAACTTACTTCAATCATGCCATTTCCATTTCGAAATCCCAGATGAAGAAGCTGCCATTTTTCATACCAATATTCAATAGTTTTGAGTAGTATTAATCCTACTATTTTCTAGATCACTTGGCTGGAAATCTGATTTCATCTCCAGAATTTCTTTGTGGTATTTAGTTGCTTCTGCAGGTCACATGCCATCATCGAAATAATCCTCGAACTGTTCTCTGCACTCTTCAGCAAAAAGAAATCTTAAAGTCTCATCAGTTATAAGATAGTGTTTATGAAATGGAATAATAGTGATTATTCCAGCTAATCCACTCTGTAAATATTCGAAATTGAATTTTGAAACTGATACATTTTTATCAAATAAATGGAGAAGATCTGATGCATATAATGGATTTCTAGATTAAATTCCTAAAAATATTTACTTGTAAAAATAATTATTCAAATAAAGCATTTATTCAATATACGATCAAGGTAAATATAAACTCTAGTTTATTTTCATTATGAAAATCAGGCCTAAATAATTTGTTTTAATCAAAACACTAATCTTACCAAGAATTGCATTTTATGCATTTTCTGAATGACAAATTTTTAAACATATATTAATTTTTGGGATAGATATACGAATTTATATTTCTCACACGAGTAAAAATAATTTGATTACATTGTCAAATAATTTGTTAATATTATTATGAAATAATTATGAAATAAATATGTTATAATGAGATAGAGCTGCATTTGAAAGGATAATAAACATAAAATCTCCAATAATTTTTATATTATCGCTGAAATCACTTAAAATAATTCTATATAAATAGCTTAATCAACTGAACTAATAAAAAATATGAATTTAACAAGCTTATTTTCTGAAAGCAATAAGTTTTAAACCATAAATTAAAATTAACTTATTCTTAGACAATCATCTTCCATTCTCATGCGCACAATATTTAGTTTTATCTCCACCAGAATAGAGGTAAGGCATTCAACATCTTTTGAAATTCTTTTCTTATTCTTGGTAAAGGACACTTTATTGAATAAGCCATGTTGGTTAAAAAATTTTTTTCCTATAATAATGCCAATGAAAAACACTTTATAAGAGTCCACCAAGAAAGCTAAAATATATCAAAGAAAACTCTTTGGTAAGATTTAAAGCTAAAATTAATCCACTAATTACAGAGGGGAAGTTAAAAATAATTTCGAAACTTCACTTACCCACAAACAAATCTTTACTTGAAGGATCTGACTTGGTAAAATCCCAGTTTAGTGTGCCCCTTATTTCTTAAAGGAGACCAACAGTAAAATGTCACCAATCAAGACGGCTGAAATTATGAAAAATCTGATTTTCTTGCAAAACTCTTAGAAACGGGTCCTTTGGGCATAAATAGGGGTTGAACTTTTCTTTATTTCTTAATAAACTTCGGTTTGGATTGTATTGGTTTCTCTGGCTCTCCTTCTTACAAAGAAGATACCCTCCTCATACTGAGTGACGTTTTCTGTACCCTGCAGAAGAGCGTGTTGTCTCAGCTGTTCTGAAAACATTGCAGCAACAGTTCAACTTATATGCTCTTTTCCGATTTATGTGATTTTTGTTCTTCTTGCATGCATCTGCTGTGTTTTCTACCCCGCAACGCGCCAAACCCATCAGGAGATAACCCAAGTATTTCGGCGATTTTACATTTATGTCAATAACTCGGTTTTTATCATTAAGAATGAGTCTAATACCTGGATTAAAACAGAAGCAAATATCTGATCTCTGGTGACACCTTATTCAGACCAGCACGATTTGAAAATTCGTTTTATTTTAAAATCAAGCAATCCGTTTTCAAACATGACCAAGCACTTATTTTCTTTGCTATTGGCTGTTTTTAAAACGCATACAGGGAAACCAACTGATCGGAAAAGGTAGCTAGCTTACAATAAAGGAGTCAAATCATGTAACATCACAATGCGCACAAAAAAATGTGACTTGTGAAAAAATGAAAATTCTTTTAACTATCCCCAGGTGAGATTTTGGAACAATTCGAATTTTATCTTGCTTGGCATGAAACCGGAAATAAATCTTAAGGAACCCGGAAGTCAATTGTTTACTTCATCCGGGTTGAATTGTTACATAAAAAAAGGAAATTATTCCTTATTTTATTACCACGAGCTATTTCTTATTACAATGAGCTGCTTAAATTTTCCCCATTTTTAAATTGTTTAAATTATTTATTAATAGGACACAATATGGTTTTGTAATCAGATATTACATACCTTTCTTTTTCTAAAATGCACTAAATTATCTACGTGTAGAGCTGTAAGCTTCTAAAAAGGCACTTATGGTTGGGAGTAAGGAAACAGTCTTCAAGGCAGCTATAAAAATCTTTGTGAGAAGTTATTTTCCTAGTGTGAAAACCAAAAATCCTGGTATAGATAATATTTCTAAGTTAATTAATGACTATTATATAAGTATAATTTCTGCCATTGTGCAAGATTTCAAATCTGCAAAGCGGAGTGAGAAAAGCATCTTCCGGCATTGTGCCTCAAGCGCGATTCCGAAAGAATTATCTGGAAATCTGTAAAGAAATCTGTAATTCTCTGTAATCTGTAAAGTAATCTCACAAGCAACTGACTCTTCTGCAAAATGGTTGGATGATTTATGGCGATGACGGCAGAGTGACTCAGCAGCAACTGAGAATGAGACGAGAAAGAGAAACAAGTGAAGGATATCAAAGAGAAAGAAAGAGAAAAACGAAGAACGGTTTTAATATCGGCATTAAGAAAATATTTCTGAGAGTTTTACCCATTCTATCTTGCGACATCAAAGTTAGACATATATTTGGTTCCCGTGTATATTTTCCACCAAGATTATAGTAGAACAGGCTTCCATAATGTATGAAAAGAAAGACGAATTTCAAGCGACCAAAATAAAGAATGTTCTAAAAAGTACTTATTAGGAGACGCTTTAAAAACAGCCAATAGCGAAGGAAATAAATGTTTGGTCATGTTTGGAAACGGATTGCTTGGTTTTAAACCAAAACAAATTTTCACATCACGATGGTCTGAAGAAGGTGTCGCCGGATATCAGATATTTGCTTCCGTTTTTCATCCGGGTATTATACTCATTCTTAATGACAAAAACCGAGATATTGACATAGATGCAAAATTGGCGAAATACTTGGGTCATCTTCTGATGGATTTGACACTTTGCGTGGTAGAAAACACAGCAGATGCATGCAAGAAGAACAAAAATCACCGAAGTCGGAAAAGAGCATATAAGCCGAACTGTTGCTGTAATGTTTCCAGAACAGCTGAGACAACATGCTCTTCTGCAGGGAGAGGCAGAGAAACTAATGCAGTTCAAACCGAGGTTTATTAAGAAATCAAGAAAAGTTTACCCCCTATTTATGCCCAAATGACCTGTTTTTAAGAGTTCCACAAGAAAATCTGGAAAAAATTCCTCTTTGCTAAGGAAGGCTGAAATAATAGCTCCTGTACTGAGCACATCAATTTTTGCTCCAGTATTGATTGACAATGTTCGGATATTTTTTCCAATGCATTAGTTAACTACAGCCAGAGATGCTGCGAATAAAATCGGTTTTAGTTGTTGAAAATCTGTGCGAAGCTTTGTTGTCAGTCGCTTTGTCGCATGCAGCAGAGTCCGGCCAAATACTAACGGTCAGTGCTGTCTTTGAATTATCCCAAGACAACTCGCTGAACATTCAGCATCTTGTGGATCGAATAAGATACTGATGGAAGCCTCAGAAAAAAGGGATAAATTAAAGAAACAGAATCGTTAAAATTATATAATTTTTTAGAGAAAACTGTTACATGAATAAAATGAATTAAAATGTAAGATTTATAATAAGCAGGTATATACTTTTACTTTACATGGTTATTCAAAATATTATACACAAGATACTATAGCTTTACCACAAGATATTGTATGATATATCCACGATGTTGCTTAATATTCTAAATACTGGCCAATATCGTGAATGTATAGGAACAATATTGCTGGGCATTTTGCCCTAATAGGGTTATGACTACGAACAGTTGCTAAACTGCTGTTTTTTAAAGACAATAAATTATCAAATATGGTAACCTAACTGTATTCTTTAGTTAATATTCGGCAAGTTTTCCACTGTTTGCGTCAGAGAATAGAGAAAAATCTGTACCGTATTCCTTAATTTTACTCTTTTGCTTTTTGATTTTACATGGTGCTTAAAAGAAGAGTTATCACAACCGAAATTCTGAAAACTTATTTTGGTATAAATTTAGTTTAAACTTTAAAATCCGTCGCCGTCACTAAATTGGAATCTTCAAACGATAACTCGCAAGATTTGGTATTAAATTTAAGACGGTTGAGGTTTAACAGTTGCTAGCTTTACGAATTTGGCGGCACGTTTGTCTGCACACAAATCTAAAAGAAATTTATCATAATAGCTTTCCTCGAGGCGTTTTTTTTGATATACTTGAATTCATGCATGTTTCTTCGTTGGTTGAAATCTAATGTGCACCTTCAGTTTGTCGCCAATGGGATACTCCCCCCCCCCCCCCCCAAAAAAAAAGCACAGGATTATTTTTTGAAATAATCCTGTTTTTGATTTATATAATAATGTTTTGTTTTGCTAAGTTGTGCACATGCTATTTTGGCAACTTGGCATTGTTGGCATGTTTGTTGATATCAAGGAACACATTTGAATATTTTAAGCTATTTTCTATATCCATGACAACCGTTTTATTTGTTAGCAAGCGAAAATAAAAAAAAAATGTGTAAAATCCGTTACTAGCGAGAATGTTATGAGTAGTTTATAAAAGTATTGAATTAGGAGTTCTTACTTTCAAGAGGTATGAATGGACAAATTATATTCCGGAATTTATGTATTATTTTATCTGTATATTTACATCCTGCTGGAAGTCTAACTTAGTATCTAATTTCTATCAAGTGTATTTAACCTTTTTTTCTATCCAAACTTAAAGATTTTTCAAATAGTATCAGTTGAATATGATAATCCCTATTGGCAAAAAATATTATACGATATATCCATGATGTTGTTTGATATTCTGACAATATTGTGAACATATCGTAACAATGTTGTTGGGGATTTTGTGCTAATAAGGCCGACTCGATTGCTCTGTTTGGAACATGACTTCATTTTTTATATTTATAGCCATAGCTTAAATCATTTTTCTGCTCCAGTAAATAAATCAAGGTAAATCGACATAGCTCTTAAGCATAAGAACATTGTCGTGATTATCCTTGAATTTTCAGGGAATCAGCTGTAAATATCGAGCAATAAACAAGAGGCTAAATTTAATCTTTATGGTATGTTTATTAATTAAATAAAACAGAAATATGAATTCCTGTTATCCTGTAATTCTATGTGTCATCGTTTGCTAAAGCGTCTTGGATTCTAAGCAAGCATAAGAACATTCCGATTGCAATCAATTTACAATTACGACTCTTATACATGATATTAGATACTCTCAGCGAAATGGCAGTGAAAGTCATGACTTTCCTTGATTCCTAGAGTGGAAAAATTTCTCTAGTCAGAGAGTTAAAATCCTTTCATATAGGGTGTTTCAAAACTACTGGCAAAAACTTTACGTTTTGACTAAATGCACTATTTAGAAAAGTACTAATTTCTGTAAAATATTTGTTTTTAAGTAATACAGTGAAGAGATAGTTTCATCTGGTGGAGGCGTGGCAGTCAATCCCTCTGGACTTTTCCTTGAAAGATTATCTAAAGAACCTCATTTATAGTCGATTCTGAAGATGATTTTGTTGTCAGGATTCTGTTGCTGCAATTACCATCGATGATGGAAAGTCTACTGTAGTGTTAGTGGCCTCACTTTTCCCCGTTTTTATAATTTGCTCGATGCATATTTTTCTTAGATTCATTTACTGTTTTTCATTCCTTCTTTTTTATTTTTACGCTATGTTATTTTAGAACATAGCAAATATTGCTTTTAGCACCTGTTGCATTAAATATCATGAATTGTGTGACAAATCGTGCATTCTTAGATGTGTTCTATCACTCCTTATAAGTAGAACTCAGAATTTTGAATCCATATAATGGTTTAATAAAATTTTATCCAAGGTTATGATATAAATTCGGAGGGATTATTACTTGGTAATTTAAGCATTCTTGTCGGTTGAAAGGATATTATTACCTTCACTAGTTTTCAAAGCTCTTGGAAATCTGAGAACAGGCCTTTGTTAAATGTCTTAGTTCATTGCTTGATTAATTAAGATTAGATATCATTATTGCTTTTCTAAGAATCTCGTTCAATTTCCAAGCTTTCTTGACATTGATTTTATCTCGATTATTGGGTCATTTCCTGCCAGGAAGTTAGGAAGTGATAATAGAACTATGAGTAACTAAAAAAATATCCCCGCTACCCTTCACAATCTTCTTTATGTGGTTGTTATTATAGAGTTAAGATTTCCAGAAAGGAATTTTCAACAGAATAATTTTTAAAAAATTGGTTTTCCCCAGTTTATATAGCAATCCATAAGCAATAGAAAATGGATTAGAATAAAATTTTAAATTAGTTTCTGGATAATACTGAAAATTTTCTCGGGATATAGAATCTCCAGTAATTTTTTACAATCCAGTAATTTTTACAATCCAGAATCTCCAGTAATTTTTTACAATTTTTATTTTTGAATCAATTTTCTCTTCATTAATATTACATTTATTACATTATGTTCGATTTGAAGTAATTATAATTATATTCTGTTTGATCTGAAGTTTATTATATTCTGTTAGATCTGAATCCTTTGTTTCACGAGTGTATTTTTGGTATTCCTTTTTCCTTGATTGGGGTGGGGTGGGGCTGCTATTGTGTTTTTAGTTAATATTATTTTAATACCAAGCTGGACGGCCAAGAAAATTGCCTGATTTAATATTTTTATAGGTTCTTATATAACTTGAGTCGAATTAATGGGAAATACCCGAAATAGTGACTGCAACGTTTAGGCTGCGTGTGGATGAAATCTCAACATATTCTTATAAAAGGACTTCCTTTAGATTCAAGTCTTTAGAAGCTTCAATATCTGATACCTACCGTTCGGAAGACTCTGGAATTGTTGATTCATGTATCTGCTCATTAAGAATAAATCTGACAATCTCTCTTGGAATAATACAAGAAAACATAAGATCTGCAAAGTGAGTACAGAAGAGACAGAAAAAGTTCCTTGGAATTTAGTAGTATACCATTTGTATCAGCCTTTACAAAAGGAGATAAATTTATTGATGCAGCATCTGAACTAGTATTTTTCCTGGAAAAAACATATAAAAGAAATTTTATTGGATTAAGATGTTGAGCTGGCTAACCAAAACAGGCGTCTAAGTTTTCACTTGAATATGTTAGTGGATAAGAGGATGGGAGGTGATGGAAGCCTGTGCAAACTTAGAGGTCTGTATTAAGCCTGTTTAACACCGCATTTCACGTTTAAATAAAAAGTTATAAAAAAACGAGAGGAAAACTTAAAATTAAGAAGTAGTAGATATTAAAAATACCTACAAAATGTAAAGATAGCTTACTTAAATAAGGAGTAAATTTTAAAAATGGGAAAACTTTGAAAAATATTTCTCATTGCACTTCCTTCTGCATAACACCTACCACTTAGGTACGTATTATGAAAGCATTAATTTATCGGAGTCGATGAATACCAATTCTGATGCAGAAATAGATATTGGAACTGCTATTAAAACTGTTACTTTTCTAATGTTTTACATAGTTTTGAAATTATGAAAATATACCTAATGTGGCCGGATATAAATGATGCAATCCTTTCTTCTCTTTATACAGTAGAAAATAAATTTTCAAGTCAGAAATGAAGGAAATTGTCAAACATTACTCAGTAAATATTTTTAAATCTCTAATGAACTAGTGCGCAATTATTCGCTGTTTTTAGCTGCTGAATAAAAAGTGCATGATTTCTAATTATGAATATTTTTCTGCAGATGCGTATAAGAGCTATTTCTAAGATAAGCGTTTATTGATTCTTTGTTTTGGATCCCAATAGTACGAATAGTCCCTGATTTAAGGAATGAAATTTTCTGCCCCGATGAATTCGTTAAATCTGGGTCCGGCTGTATAGATATTTTGCAACTGCTCAGTTTTTTTTAAAACAATGTACAGTTTTACACATTTTTTTTGCACATGTTCAAATTTACTCTTGATCTGATGATGCTATCTTTACGTTTTAAAACTCATTTTATAGGCCCTTTTAATATCTACAGCTTCTTAATCAAAAGTTTTTCTTTTATGCTAATAGACTGTTATTTAAATATTTTTTTTAAACTCGAAACATCTGTGTTAAAAATTGCACCCCCTCACCCTCCTTATCCACGTTCACGTTTCTCTTGCTACGTATTTAATATTTTCCAAACTCGAGCCATGCTCGCATCGAGCCTAATTAGTACCGTTGTGCAACTGTCTTATGAACATCTCGATGTAATGATAATATTTGGGGAAAAGGTTTTATGGTTAGCACTTGAAATGAAGTTTTATTGGCATAAAATAATATGAAACATTAAAAAATACTTTACATTTTTTTTATATCTCAACATCTGGTATTTTGTTAAAACCAATACTCAAGCAAGTTTATTGAAGAATATTATAATTATTTATATAATATAAAAAAACAATTATTATGTATATTAAAAGGAAGAATTATTTATATAATAAAAAATAACATTGCAAATGAAGTGAAATAATATTCACCTAATACTAAAAATACTTAAAACCAAGTATAGTACTTAATACTGTAATTTTACAGTTAAAAAATCATTTATATAGGTAATAAGTTCAATATTTGAAAAAAAATATTTACAAAAGTAATAAGTTAATAAGTTTAATATTTGGAAAAAAATTATTGATAAATATATATGTTATATAAAAATGTAGACGAATAAATAATATTTTAATTTAATTGTTTATTGACATTAAATTATACAGGGTGTCCCACAAGGTATGTAGGGTCTAATTTTTACAGAATCGGATAGAACACGTCATGACCAATATTTTGATGTATAACATGTGGGGTCCCCGAATATAGCGTCGTAGTCTAATTAAGGTGTGAAGATTGTGTCTTGAAAACTTCAAGAAATGAGAGAGAGAGAGAGAGAGAGAGAGAGAGAGAGAGAGAAACAAGTGAAAATCAATGTTTATTGAGAACTTTCAATACAACATATTTTCGAAATGTAGGCCGTTCGAACAAATGACACGGTGAAGTGTGGGATAGAAATTCGCAACTGCTTTCTGCAAAACATCTGTTCCAATTTTCTTGAACTCGCTTTTAATTGCTGCTCTCAAGTCGTCCAATGTTGGGGGCTGCGTGAGATACACTGTGTCTTTCAGACGTCCCCATAAAAAAATCGACGGGTTAAGACCCAGCCAGTAAGGTGGTCACTTTATACCATTGCCTGTTCTCATAACGGAATCTAAGCCGATCAGTTTATTGTGAAGATCGAAGTTTCGCTGAGTGCGATGAGGTCTAGCATCATCTTAATAAACAATAATCGCTCATCTTATTTATGCCATGAAAGAATGAAATGACACCGCCCTTCAACACGTCAAAATAAGTTTCACCGGTGACATTTCCAATTAAAAAAAACTGGCCCAATGCGCCTTCGGCAGATAACGCTCATCAAACTGTGAGCCTAAGTGTGTGCAGTGGCCGAACTATTGCATGATGAAGATTTTCAGTGGCCCAGAACCTCCAGATCTCTTTGTTAACATATCTTTGGAGGTGGAAATACACCACGTCTCTGAACCAGATCCGAATAAAATCAGTTTTGTCACATTCAACTTTATTAATCATAGCGTCTGCAAAATCAAACCTCTTTAAACCATCCACATCAATCAATGGTGTTTGATCAATCAATGGTTTTGTAAGTGAAAAAAGTTGCATAAGAATTTGCATATTTATTTACAGGCGCGCTTTTCCTTTCATTGGTCGTCTCAAATTTCCATACTAATCTAGGGAAGCTTCCATGTTGTGCAATAGTCGTATGCATCGTAATTTGGAATGCAAATTGTCGGATTCATAACATTCATAACTAACAATCTTCGTGTAATTAGACTATTATTCGGGGATTACACATGTTATACATCAAAATACTCGTCTAGACATGATCTATCCGAATCTGTAAATATTAGACGCTGCATATCTTGTGGGGTACCCCGTATTAATGCATTAAATTTATTTTAACAAATATTTGATAGCATATATATAATCTATTTTCAAAACATATATATAATAAATAAGTTGAAACAATTTTAAACAAAATAATTCAACAATTGATAGGAGTTCCATCAATAGTTTCAACTATTGATAGTCCTGGCTTTGAGGAAAGAAGGTTCTAGATTTGGAACATGATTCTTCCGAAGAGTTGCGATATATGAGGACTTTGTGGTTGAGAGTCAAATGTCCTCTCACCGGTATAAATTTGGAGAGGAGTACTAACTAGTTCTGGTGTGACGCTCGTCATCTGTTCAAAGTTCAAAATTACGAGGTCAATTCCTAAAATAATTCTCATTCTGCTTCAGAACGAGACATTAAGATAACTAAAACTAACTAAATTGAAATTAAAAAAAATCATAACAGCAGGAAAATTCCTACTTGCAGATTGCAAAATTTTATACAAGTAACTATACATCTTTAAAGATTTTTTCATAATCTTCCTATCCTAATCTTTCCATCTTCCTATCAAAATAGTTAAATAAATAAGCTTAGCGATTTTAGAATTCAAAAGCATAAATAGCTGTTTCTTCATTGATTGATACGGCGTGGACATGGTTGATACGGACAACCTGTCTTTTCTCTTCAGCTAGCAATCATCTTCAGCAATGTTTAGCAATACAACAATATTCATGTTTTTCATTCAAAGGTATTAAATTACTTTTTTGAGAATTTCTATAACATATGAAGATGCTAAAGAATGAGCCGTTATTGTTCAGCTGATTGAAATGTTTTGACATTAGTCTAAAACACAACCATTTCAACAATTCATCGATTTGTCGTTTGAGAGGTGTAATAAAGTAGCGAAATTCGATTTTTTCGAATGTAGCAATAACAAATTCGGCTTTCATATTTCCTAATAAATGAATTATTAGATGTTTATAATAAAGTTTACTAAAGTGAAATTTATTTCTGAAGCTGCTTTAAGCTACTTAAAAAATTACTAGAATTGTAAAGACGGCATAGTGTGACCAAAGATTTTGATTTCTGATTGAAAATTCAAATACTGATGGGTCATGTAATTTTCCTCAAATATCTGTGAAAATTTTTCTACTTTTTAATACATGATAAATATAGATTATTTTTCTATGATTAACAAAAGTACTTCTTTGGTAAACAAAAATTTTTTAAGAGCACTTTCCGGCCTTGTTATTTTATTTTTTAAAGTTTCCTTTTTCTTTAGAAATATCACGCTGCTACTAATTAACAGGAAGAATTTAGAATTCTTGTACTGTGAAACAATCTTTTTTGGCTAAATTAGAGACAGCTTCTGTCTTCTTAAAAATATATAAGATCCTTAATTATAAACTTTTAAACTAAAAACGTATATATTATAAAAAATTCTATGAAAAACAAATTTTAACGCTTCTTTTCCGTTTGCGTCTTTCTTTTGTCTTTTTGTTTCTAAATGCTTAAAAGTATTTATCCTGCTTTAATATTATGCTATATAACTTTGATACGATTTTACTTCACTAATGATTTTAGACATTCCATGATATGTTATTGAATTCAAGAAATTTGAATAAAACATTATCATTAAAGAAATGAGAATCGATTTTGATAATTTGAAAAAATATTTCTTTGATTTTTGCTGATTTCTACTGATTACTTATTATCCCTTTGAGGAGTAAAATCGTCCAAAAAAAGTAGGCATGGGGTTCTCAACGAATATTTTCATTGTGGCTTTATTTCTTTAGCATATCGTTTTCAATGATTCGCACATTTTTAGTTTTTATTTTGATATTCAGATTTCAGATATAATAAAGTTGCACTTCTTAATTCTTTAATAAACGCATTTTTAATTTTTATTAATGATTATTTTCTAAATTTTATATTTTAATATATCTGAAAATTCATTTATTATATTCGGTGGATACGCAAAAGTACAAAATTTCAGAATTGAAAACATCATGAAACTTGTGAAAGCCTATTATAAGATTCCATCTTTTTTGACACCAAATTTCTTAAATAAAAACATAAAAAGGAAAGATATTAATTGAAAATGAATACTTGCTTAGAGTCTTTCATATTAGTTATAAAAGCAATGAGTGAGAGTAGTAATATTACTGTCTGGATATGTCTATCAAAATTATAGGATATCAAAACATATATCATATAAAATATTATATTTACTTTACAGAAATGCACTATATTGATAATGCCACAGAGTATCTAACCGAAATTAAATTTTACCCAAGAATTAATCAATTTTTGATATTCTGCTTGCTTATCTTGAACATCAAGATTTCAAGCGAAAAAGAGCAAGTTTAAGTTAGTTGGGATCATAAGGCTATTACTCACTGAAAAAAGTTTAAAGTTTGGGAAACGATAGCTCAGAAATACAGCAAGAAATCGTCCATGTATTCTTCTCTAGCTTTGAAGACAAGACAATTCTATTCATAAATAACCATCTTTGTGACAGAAGAGCAAATTCCAATCGAAGCTGGTAAGATGGAATGGTGCAATAACCATCTTAGATTTTGAGTGGGTATTTACTTATCAGGATGTCAATTTATGAATATCTAAAACTAAAATCAAAGTATTTTTTTAATAAAACATTAATAATTGGTTAATTAAGAATTTTAACACTATTCAATACCTTACTGCTTTGTTATAATTATTAGTAAATCAAACAACTTTTTTTATATTAGCAAATAACTTAAACTAATTGTTTGATCCGACTTGGAAAGATCCATGAAAGCTAATAATGGTGGATATCTTAGTTGTGTTTGCAGAATATTGACAGAATCAGGATTCGAGCTCACGATCATCAGGCTACGAAGACGAGACGTTACAAGAAGTCAGTTGATGTCATCGCCTTCTAGTTGGATTTTTATTTTTTACATATATGGTTTAAAGGTATTATTTTCTATTTACTGATATTTTCGTTGGAACACAATAGCCATAAACTAATTTTAGCAAGTTAAGAATTTCAACAGAACAGGTTGATGGCAGGGACTTCATTTTATCAGGAGCGATTGCAGGCTAGAAACTGGATTCCTCTGAAGATTCGCCGAAGATGTATGCCTGATGTGAATTAGATTTACCATGGGTTAATGCCCTCACGTTTGTATAATACGTGTGAAGATTGCCATCTCAGATCTGGCCTTAGTTTAAAAAGAAAGGGCATAAAGTTTTGAAAACCTTTCCCAAACAGCTTTGTGTAAATTTTAAAAGAGAAGTTGATATGACAAATCAAATCTTATGAGCTGTCTTAACCCTCTTGAGAATCCCCCCCCCCCCATTTAACTCGCCTTCAAAGAATTTGTATAATTACAGACTGCAGGGAGAAATTTCAGATACTGAAATGTTTCAGAAATCTCTAATAACGTTTATTTGTGTAAGTACGCCAAGAAGAGATTTTAAACTATTTTCGCATGACAGGTTTTGTATTGATAAAAGATCCGTTAATAGCCACCGATACGTTCTGTACATACTTATGTAATAATATCCGTTTAATTTCAATTTTATTGCGATATTTTTATGCCAAAATGTTTATGCTAGATATTATCTCGCCAATTTCAGTTTCTACTCCACTTTCTTTCATGGAATAACTACTAGACTAAATAAACTTAACAACAATTGAAAATCCAATTCATGTATCCTTTACCCTATCAATCAAAATCTACATAATGTCAAATCATTAAAAGCACATCAGCTCTCTACAGAAGTTTGCACAATGTCATTAAATAGAGCGAACAAATTTCGAAGAACTAATCAGGGGTGGTACATCGTCAACAATTTCACGCAAAACTGTTATCGGAGGCAAACACCTTGACGTAAGGTCTTCCTAAGGCTAGGGGAAATAAGTTCTGCTCATTTTGAATGATTTTGACGAAAGATACGCGCATTTCTCTGTAGGCATAGCAACCTCACGCAGCCAACGATGACCGCTGTCCAGTAGCCAATACCACTCTGTCATTCTTTCCCGCTCATTTGAAGCGAGGTGGTTTCGGTTTCTTTCAAAATTCATTAAGGAGTTGGCTGCACTTGGTGGAGGAAACAGAGAACGATGTGGTAGTTTTTCAGACGGACAGCGGCACTCTTTTCGATTGTTTCCTCGAGGAATTAATTATGTGAATGGAGGTGGTTAGACGATGTGGATACGCTTTTGTAGTTAAGGTAATTGAGTTCATCATGATATTTTAATGCTTTTCATTTAAGAAGTTGAATTGATTCTAGACTCTAAGAAAGAAAGTTAGGTTATTAATGAAAAATCACATTTGGATTTGTTAAAGGGATTTTAAGATTATTTTTGCATTCGAATTTTCAGTTATTTCTGGGCGTTTAATGAATGCGTTTTAAGAGCGTTTGTTAGCATTCAGAAATTATATTATTGTCTCATAAATTTAAAAAAAGGCAATGAAAATTAAATTAATGTTATATAAATTGTTCATGATTAACTAAAAATCAATTGAACAATACATAAGACAGAATTTTTTTTCAGTATTATCCTAAGTTTTAAACAGTTTGATTGTATTTTATAATGCGTTTGTGTAATTTGTCCATTGTTTGTATCATAGCTATAGCTTTAGTGAATGCATAATTGATTTTAAATCTTTCATTCAACTAGATTTTCTTTACTAAGCTAAATATAATATATTTCGAATGAATATTTCCTAAAAGGGAAAATAAATATTGAAATACCTGTCTTTCTTAATCACTAATGTCATATATACTGCATATTGTAGTTAATATATAACGTTGTTTGTATAATATGTTTTAGTGCAAAAAAAAAAACCCTATTTTTATGTATTTCTTTAAAGAATAGTACTTCAAAATGTTTTAATGTTAAGCTTTTCATTTTTTTCTTTCCATTTTTTTATAGTTTTGATGAGTATTAGCTATCTTTTCTTAAAGGAAATCAGATGATTATGATGTATATTTGATTCACTGTTTTTAATCATATATGCTATTTTTTACTGCAAAACTACTCTTCTGTTTCAAGAAAACATTTTTTCAATAAAAAAAATCCCCTCCTTTCTAAGATTTTACAGATTAAATAAATTTGCACGAAAAAAATCGACTAGAGATAGACGACCTTGATTTATTTAATTCTATATAAGTGTTATATATATATAAATATATCAGAACTTGATACATTATTAAAAATTTAGATTTTAAATTAGATTGTCTCGATTTATGAAACATTATACTTTACTTATTCATTTTGTGCAACCTATTTATTTAGAAAAAGAAGAAAGTTAATTATAAATAATAAAAGAATCTCATTTTAAAAATAAACGAGTTATTTGCTTTTTTTATTAAAAACGCGATATGGTTTCATCAAGTTTTTCTTTCAATCGAGTCCTGCGATAATTCTGAAATGCTGCATTTATAATTTATTTCAGTTTTTAAAATTCATTATTCATTTTGATAAAATATTCGATAGTTTTGAAATGTTGTATTTTATTTTATTTTTAAAAAATCAATATTCATTAAAAATATTCGATATTTTTGAAATGTATTTTATACTCATTTTATTTTTTAAAATTCAACATTCATAAATAAATATTCGATAGATTTGAAATGTTATATTTTATATTTATTTCCTTTTTAGAAATTCAATATTTATTTTTGCAGGGAATTGATCAATTTTGAAGGAAAACGACATGCAAGCTAATGAATGGAGACAATAGTTTTTGAAAAAAGAATCACTATTAAAAATTATTAATCTGTAAAACTTTCAAATAATTCAGAGGATTTTTAATGAAAATTAATTAACCTATTTGATTGAAAAGAAGAATAGTTTGAGGAGTAATTTTATGAAAAGAAAGAGAAGCAAATGGACCTCTTTATTGATATTTCAACGATTATTTGTATGATTTTTTACAATATTAATATTAGAGTATTGAATTCGTTATCTTCTTGACAAAAAGAGAATCAGCAAATCCTAATAAAGAATATTTTTCAGATTGTGTACTAAACAAACCAGAAGAACCTAATTTTTTATAAAGTGAGACTTACTTTGCTTTCGTTTTTTTTTTTTTTGAAATTGTTTTACGACTATCATAAAAGAACGTTGCTCAATGACCAACCTTAGAATCCACTTTTTACCGTGGGAAAAATGTCAAAACATTTTTCATAGGATATATTTTTTAAATAAAAAGAGGAGCCAAAATTTCTCTTCGAACTTTTTTTTTATCTTGTGGACAACAACTGGGACTTTATGAAAGTTTCATCATTTGTTGTAGTCTTCTTTTTGATGATTATCAAAGCGCAGAATTCTTTCAGGTAATATTCTTTGGTTTATTTTTTACTAAAATAATTTTATTGGTATTTGCTTAGTTGAAATTTATCAATATTCTTCTATATTTGTAACAATTCAAACTTTGCGTAAACTTGTTTTCAAATGCAGTAGTTATCTATTCTATAAATTTAATGCAACTAAAACAGTGTAATGAGGCACTTTATTGGAATCTTTAATTTGACAAAGACTATTAATTTACACTTAAAAATGCATCAATCAAATAAATTAACTTTTAATATTTATTTAAAAATTAATAGTTTAATTTTTTTAATGGTGTTATTCTATTTCTCAATAACTCGTCGCAAATTATTGGATTTTGCTGCCTTTAATTCTTTTATTTATTTAAACAAGAATATAATTCGGTTTCATAAGTAAATTTTCCCTTGGGAAAAATACAATAATAAAACAAATTAACTTAATTTTTAATATTTACTTAAAAATTAACAGCCATATATAAGCTAGACGTAGACAGAAATGTAAACTTGTTTAAAACATTTAAGAGTTTTTTAAAAAAATTTAATGAAATTGATTAATTTAATGTAACTAACAAAGTTTAACTAATTTTTTTCATTAGAATCTGTAGTCAGGTGGAAGAAATAAATTTAAACGTAGGATATCGTAACAGTCAAATTAATAAATCTTCTTAACGTTTATTTAGAAAGCCAACAGTTTAGAGGATCTTTCTCTTTTTTTAATAATTCAGATGAATTTAGTAAGTTTTGCATGACGGAATTTAATTTATTCTTGCCTTAAACAAAGCATTTAATTTTAAGAGCATGTTTTCAGATGTAAATTGATTTTTAAAAAAGCTTAGAGAAGAAATTTATTTTTTTAAATAATCGTATGCCGCTGCAGTTCAATCCATTACCTTTAGAAACATAGAATGAAACAAAATACTATCTATAACAAGTTTGAGCTCAAGTACATAATATGGCGAAATTTCAATGCGCTTATCACTATTCTCTGCTAAATAAATTTTAATATGATCTTAATACAGTACACTCCCGAGTATCCGGCCTAATGTGGCAGAAGGACTGACCGGGTAACAAAAAGCCGGATAGGCCAGAGTTCTATGAATTCATTTCTTTCCCCATTAATACTAGAAGACGAAGTTTTTATATGAAAACTCATTGCTATAATACGTATTTTCTCACTTCTTACTGAGTACTAATTCCTTCATTTGTCTCAATGTGAGCGCAGCCGCGGTCCTTTGAATCATAGAAGCAGTTGCCGGTAACGCGTCGAGTTAAAACAGAAGGCTCTGTACCGATAGTTTATATATGTTTATATACTGTACTGAACGTTTCAAGAATTTATTAGAGAAAAAGTAAATTAATGGATATAAACTGTTCATATTTTAACATAAATTCTGTAATGCAGGAATTATTTTAACATAAATTCATTAAATGCAGGAAATATAAACAAAACATTGAAATACATCGTAGGCCTAGTTCTTAAGAAAATTGGGTCAAATTGATTTTATTTTTCACTGATAAATAAATGATTGCACAGATATGAAAAGGTAACCCTAAGATAAGAGTCAAAACTTACAGTTGTAAGTTTTGAATAAGTCCTTAATAGATGACTTAATAGACACCCTGCCTTCTTCATTTAATTACGATAAAAGAAAACTAGGCCAGGTAGTCGCGAACCGGATATTCAGGAGTGTACTGTATATTTAAAAGTCAATAACACATTTTCTCTTCTGCTTATGACACGCTACTATACACACTTGCGAACACAAAAAGATAAATTTCAAAACAAAACACAATTTCATGTTGTATTTTTATTTACAGAAGGTGAAATGGAGTACACATTATGTACTTTCCACTTTATATGCAATAATTACAAGTACATAGATTGGACTTTAGTATTTTATGTACAAATTTTATGTTCCGTTTGAAAGGAAATAGAAATGATGAATTTGACCGACGACCACTTCAATTTACGCCTAGTTGGCCAGAGTGGAATTCGGTTATAAATGGAAGATATTTATATATTAAAACAGAATTTATTGAATTTATTTTTTAAAGCCAACTGGACGGCTGAAAAAATAAACTATGCGGATAACACAAAATAAGCTACGCCGTGTCTCTACGCTGATTACGCCATCGCTGGAAGTAATCCGCTAGAAGCACGGATTACGTTCAGTGATGCTGTCGTTCGTTACTTTCCATTGACTGACAACTTGAATTCCCGCCAACTATAGATACTTGTATTATGAAATAAGTCAATTACTATATAAGTTGATTGAATATTGCTGGTTTAATTGTGAACATTCTCCTGTTGCCCATTATTCCCGTTTTTCATGAAAATCCGTATGTATTTTTCTAATAAAACAACAAATTTCTTACTTTTTTGTTTGCAATCACAGAATGCATCTTTAGAAATTCAGTGTGAGAAATTCAATTCTTTAGAAAACTCCGAATATATTGTTTAAACGAAGAAACAGATTTCTTACCTTTTTCAGCCTCTTTCGAGTATCACCACATGTATGTTTAGAAAAGCAGTGGAAGGAATTATTCATTTCTCGAGAAAACTTTAAATGTATTATTTAAACGAAGAAACAGATTTCTTACCTTTTTCAGTCTCTTTCGAGAATCGCCACATGCATGTTTAGAAAAACAGTGGAATGAATTATTCAATTCTCTAAAAAACTCTGAATATATTGTTTAAACGAAAGAACAGTTTTCTTACCTTTTTCATTTCCTTTTGAGGATCACCGAATACATGATTAGAAATAAAAAGGATGACATTTTTTTCATACAAAGGATATGATAAAAATATTCAAATATTAAAAGGATTTTTTTGAACTATTGAAGGATAAAATAAAGCTATTTTTTTATGCATCATAGTAATGCAGTACTGCGAATAAATACAAAATTATGCCTTTTCCAGATAATATATTTTCCTTGAATATTTAAGCAGTGTGGTGAATTTGAAATTCTGTATAAAATAGTAGATACTCTAGATAAGAGAAAATAATAAAAGATAAAAATTGCATTTCACATCTTTAGTTAAAGGTAAAAGAATTGCCAATTAAGAAATTTTCCAAGGAATAATCGGAAATTCTTAGTATAAATATTATTCGTCACTTTATACTTTTATAGAATCCTGTATATACTTTTAAACTAGAATGACGCAAGTAGATTTTTATTGAAATTTAAAGCATTTAAAAAATAAATTAGTGTCACGTGGCATTTGGAATGGGGAAATGCTCAATTTCAATAGAATGAATACGTTTTTGAGATTTAATTTTTTAAAAAATTGCTTATTTATCTACAAGGCGGCCATAGAAAAAAACTTTACTGATATATAGACCTCTAACAGTTGCTCAGTTCATCCGATCGAGTTGAAATTTCAGATGTAGTTATTCAGAGGTATGAGCTCAGGATTCTATGAACGGCAACAAAGTGGCGTTTGCGGTTACGGTTATTACAGAAACTCGAAATTTTCGAATGGCAACACCCACTTTTCACGTCACAAAATGTTCAGCGCATGCGAAAACCCTAAAGAGCATTGGAACGGTACGCGTATCACAAAAATGGATACGTTATGTACACACAAAAAACAGTTCTGCGAACTCCACCTCCTACAAAGAAGTTATCTGGTACTGGGAATATCTCAGACCTAGAGCGTGAATGATCAATCCGCAAACTTTGTCGGATTTGAAAGGAAAGACTTTATAAAATAGAGAGTGCAAACATCTATGGTGCTATGTTATATTGTGCTTTATTGTCTGCAGTCTAAAGTATATAATGCGTAATTACCTATGATGGAACCCAAAAAAGTAATATCCAAATAAAAGTTTCCTTTTCACCAATGTGTGTTGTCATCAGAGATTTGGGTTATGCCTCTGAAAAACGCATATTTCCTCCGGGCGCCCCTGATTTATTTTTTTTTATTCACAGAGCTGCTTTTTTAGTGCGTGCATAATGCATCAGTTTTTTGTGATACCCGTACCGTATTTATGCTCCTTAGGGTTTTTTCATTTACTGAACATTTTACGACGGGAAAAGTGGGCTTTTCTATTCGAAAATTTCGAGTTTCCGTATCTGAAACCGTAATCGTGAACATTACTTTGTTGCCGTCACATAATACAGAGCTCATACCTCTGAATAACTGTATCTGAAATCTCATTGAACAGACCAGCAGCCAGAAGTTCATATATCGGTAAAGTTTTTTTTGTGATCATCCTGTATTTATGAACAAAGCAAACCTTTCCCGTGATCCAAATAAGAACAAATACAAAAAACTAAGTTCTTAACGTATGGCAAATATAACTTGAGTAAAAATTCTTTTGGCAAGTTAAAGGACAGGAATTGGTTGATTTTCAGATGTGGCCATAAAAGACAAAAATTATCTCTATGAACGTTTTTAGTAAAACACGCTTACAACAGAAACAAATAAAACAAAAAGAATGAAATTTATTTTTCCATCGAACATTTTCTATGCAAAAGGTGCATATCACCTTAATAGAAAAAATGGCTTTGATTAACTTTTTATAAACTGGCGAGGACAATGCTTGTTAAACCGATATTATTTTTAGGTTCTGTAGAATTTCAAACCAAAGCTGTGGTAAGAAAATATTTGAGCAAATTTAAACATTGTTAAATTTATGAATGGCGTAAATTTTATTACATCTTATTTTGTTAAGAATAAAATTATTGTTAATGAACAACAAAAACAACAACAACAAAAAAGACTTTAATAAGTCGTAGAAATCAAAAAGTATTTAGTAAATATAAAATCAGTGTGTATGCACTAAATGTTATAGCTTTCTATATCAGTAACTATTTATTTCATATTTAAATATAAGTTTGAAATTTATTTTTGTATATGCGATTCAAAGTTCACAGTTTTGTCATCAACTATTTCCGTCTCTATTATATTTATGCTTTTTTTAGTTTTCTAATTATTCTATGATATTAGACAATTTAAAAATCAATCATAGGTAAGAATGTGTCAGATAAGGTGACAATGTGCCAACACTTTTTTGCAAACATCTGAACTCTATTACTAACAGAGAAAGCCGGTAGGTTCATAGATATAAGGTTAATGATTGTAAACGAAAAAAACTTCTACTTTCACTATTAATTATCCGAGGGCAAATTAGGCTGACACATTTTCACTCTATCTAAAAAATCTCTCTATCTTAAAAAAGTATGTTGAAAGCTACAACTATCAGATCCTATGTTTTATGCTTACTGCAATATCAGGATAACTAGAGTTATTTTTTTTAGATTTTAACTGGCTTGGAATATGGCGTTAGAAATGTAAAAATCTTGGACGAGTTCGTAAATGGCCCGTCTAATCCAAAGGGGGTGGAAATTGGGGGCTAGTTGAAATTTTCATTTCGCTATAACTCTCTTAATATTGAAGATAGAAAATTAAATCCAATTAGTCAAATTAGCGTCTTATTAACACAAACAACTTTTGTATTTTAAGTTTTTCGATAACTACAATATCTTAGAAATGAGGGGCTGAAAAGTGATTTTCGAGCCCTAATTTTTACTGTTTCTAACATCAATAATTTATGCTGCCAGATAGTAATTTAGATGTAAAAGAATCCTCCTTTACCTTCCAGCTCACCAATAGGAATTTTTTTATTTGTGTCAAATTTTACATAAGGTGATCTTTTAAACTGAGTGTATTGAGTAACATATGTAGTTCATAACAAGAGAATATATTTCGTGTCAGTATATTCGGATGTTTCGGCTTAAATATTGAGATAGGGAATCTTTTCAATACAAATATGCTTTATTTTCTTTCAATAGATTTCTTATAGATCTAGATAAATGCAGTTTTTACTTTCTTGTATGCGAAATATAAAAAGAGAAAATATTGCAATCGTCAATGAATACGAACCGGAAATTTTGACGCATCAACTCCACGCTTTAGACCTCCCTGAGTTCAAGAAACACATTTTTGGCATTATGACTGTCGCTCTCTCTGTTTGTTTGTGAACATGACAACCCCAAAACGACTAGATCCAGACAGATGATATTTGAAATAGATATTTGCATCAAATTTGTAGATATCTATCAAATGTTGAACGAAATCCATGTAAAGAAAGTCTGTCCAGCTGATCAATTACAAGTAAAGATTTATATATATATAAAAGTAGGTATATAATTTTAATATCTAGAATGTCGATCCATATCATATTTAGAACATAATTTGTCAGGGAATTGATCTCTGTACTTTTACCTGAATGTTAACGCGATATTCTAAAAGCCTAACAGCTTAGGTAGATGGAATTTGGTTCACGGTTTCAGTATATCAAATGCAGATTAGTTTCAAGTTTTGCACTACACCTATAAGAGGGTTGACGGTCTATTGATCTGATTTTTTACATGCATATAAACGGAATAACTCAAAAACACGATGACTTAGATTAAAGAAATTTGGTATGTGATATTGCCACTACAATTGTAGCTCTATGCCAATTTTTGGTTTTAATGAGTTTGAAAGGGATGACCGAAGTGCATAATTTGTTTTCTGGTACCTGAGTATTAACCGCATGAAAAACGAGTAATGGGTAAAATATCATTAAAACTTGCATGGTAGATTCAGTAAAAACTCTAGATTGCGTCGAAAATCGAACTTTCGTAACTAATGTTCGTCAATGGCATGCTGTTAGTTAAAAATATTTGTTATTTTTATATTTTATGAAGCACAGAGCTCTCATGTGTGAAAATAAAAATCAGAGTACTCGTGGCTTTTACTTCTTGCCTAAGTATCCACAATTTTATTCAGGATCGTGTGCCATAATACCTTTGTTAGAGAGTATGCGACAAAGTTTTGGAAAGATCACTCCCGCTGTTTTATTTAAATGATTTTACAGCTTTTGAAAATTATAGTATACTTTTCCAATTGAAAAGATTAAAAAAATGCAATTAAACTGAAAATTCGCAATTTAAAAATCGATTAAAAATGTTTTTCAAATTCCTGATTTTGTACTGTACGGCCATGACATTAAACTATACAAACTGGTACAAAGAAACCTACATTTTTCAAAAATATTTGGACCTTCTAGCGATAAAAATAACCAGACGTTGGAGGATCAAAGACTATTAATATTTTAAGACTGTTCATAGTTGTGAGCCATAAATCAAAATTAATAAACAATTTTAGAATACAATTTAATTTTTAGAATGTTATTCTAACATATCCCCCTTTACTTATACAACAAAAGTAAAACGTCATAAAACATTAATTCTTTCCACATATTTTACTATACATGCCAGAATATACATTATTGAAAGTGATTTAAGGCACTTTCCTTTCAATACATAATGTGTATATTTAGAAAGCAAGTTCCCACTTAGGTTAAACTACTCGCACTTTTAATCAGTAAATCTTATTTTATCTTAGCATTCCAATATAATATTTTTATTCTGTTAAACCTTTTCACATTATTATGCAAAATTACATCTCAGAGTTTATAGCTAAAAATTTAAAAAAAAAGTTTTATTTTAAATCATTGCTATCTATGCTATTTCTAAGTCTTATAATTTTAGAAAATTAGGTAAATAATAGTATAATATCATTATTACACGAAAATATATCTCAAAAACCGCACAAAGTAAAACATACGAAATTTTGAAATAGAAGCTAGAATTTATTTATGGTATACTGATACGACTTACAACAATTTGAGAACAGATGTAGCTAACGTATGTAAGTTATTTTCCATCTATAAAATGTTTTGGAAAATTTGACATGCAACATTTTGATTTAATAGTGACGATATGTTATTATTTTCCTAGAGCAATGGAAAAAATTATTATTTGATTTTTAAGAACTTAACAACGACATTATATACATATAAACAAATAATTTCCAATTTCGTCCGAAATATAAAAATTTTATAAATTATGATCAGTTCTAAAGTTATTAAAAGTATTTTATTAAGAGTTTTCTGAATATATAAATGAGCTATGCGATAGATACATTTTTTTTATTTACTTAATTTTAAGATGCTTCAAACGCAGTTGCATTAGACTTATATTAATGTTCATTTAGACTTTCTAACCGTTTAGATTTAATTTTGGAGGCACGCTATGTAATATTTCACTTTTGTTTATTAAACACGCATGTGTTCTTATTAAACCGTCATTAAGATCAACGAACATCTTTTCACAATTGATTCATCCATTTACACGCACATGACAGCATCATATATTTAATCTGAAATACATACCAAAAATAGAAAAAAATTACCATTATAAAAGACCCCCCCCCAAAAAAAAAACCCCACTTTTTTTTCTATTTAGGGGCAAATATCCAAATAATCGGCTTTTATTATATTTGGGGAAAGACTCTATTTTAATCTAGAGAAAATAAAAACGCCCAAGTAAAAATAATATTGATTAACACTTTGATATATTCTTATTTTCTATAGCCTATTTTAGGAAGAAAGAAACAACGCGTATTTTAATGGCCTCTTCCCTGTAAAAAAGTCTCTCTTTTAATATGCTGGTTGCGGTTCCTTTATAGAATCAATACTCCCCGCAAAACACCTGCAATGCATAACGAATGCACAAAATATAGATTATCTTTGAAAAGATATGATAGAGTACGACTTCTTCCCCCAAAAGCTCTTTAATCCATATCGTTGTAGAATTAAAAGAACAATTTTTTCTTCCTATCGAGGGTCCAGATTTTTGAAAGAAAAAGGCGGGGCGTAGATTTGACAAGGCTGTAAAACTCCTGAACTGTTTACATCATTTCGCGTGACGTGAGTGTTCTTCTGAAAGAATTCTTTTTTTATCAGTTTCAATTCATCAAAATAATTTTCTAGATTACGACAACTAATTATAGAAAATTCGATGGGATGAACTATTTTTTTTTTTAACTTGGAGATTTGTACTTCAATGGATATAATGCACATGGTTTTTTTTAAATGCTGGAGAATATTCATGAGATCATTTTAAACGAGTAAATGTATGCTCAGTTTTTTTTCTTACAAACCATGCAACTTTCTTTCTTTCTTTTTTTTTTTTTACTTTGGAAAGCGTTTATGAATCGTTTGCAACAGCTTAATATATCAATAGACTTTTTTTAAACAAACTAAATGGTTATTAAAAAAAAATACAAGTCTTATTGTGTTGAAGAAAGATTTTTTTTTGTCGCCAGAAATCATCAATCATCTTTGTAAAGATAGGACAGGTTAAGTTAAAAAAGATGTGCGTCGTTGTGGTGGCAGAGTCGTAGCATTGTGTTTCGCACATTCCAAGTTTAGCTCCCGCTTCCATCGATGATCAGGGATAATGGGTACGAAACTGGCGCCTACTACTTCAAGCTGAAGATTCAAAGTTACAACATTGGAGTGGTGTGAAAACTGAAAGAGCGGAGTGCACCTCATGTATAAATTGTATTTATCGACTTTAGGCGTTTGTGACGTTGTGGTAAAGTCTTTATATTTCGAGATCGCAGGGTTCTAGATTCGAGAACCCATTTCACTTACAATCCTTGTTTGGCCTTGGAAGTTAGATGATATGAGTGATTTACTCTGGGCCTGTCTTCGGCATTTCATTTCACCACAATACAAAATTGTGATTTCAGGACAGTTCGCATTTTGCTTCTGCTTCCACTTTTTATAAATATGTATAACTTGTGGAAGTAGTTTCCTCAAAACTTTATCGTATATTCACCAAGGTATTATTCCCTTGTTCAGTATAAAATTGTTTGTCTTGGGCAAGGTAGAAAATGCCATAAATACTAAGTTATTTATTTTCAGTGTTTCACATGGGGGAATTATTTGCTTCGTCGTATAGTAAAGAAAGCCACTTGTGTAGTATTAACCGCATACCACTGGCATTCAACAGTTACTGAAAAGCTTATTAGTGTGCTATTTCCGGCGATTTTTTTTTTGCTGGTTAATCGCTGGCCTCGGCTAACACACAAATACCAGAAAATCGAAAAAGCATTTTAAACACCTTTTCCTCTAGCGACTGATACCAAAATTTGAGCCAGAACTGCAGCTGTAGTCACAAGATTACATACCAAATTTCATTTATTGCGTTTTTGAGTTATCCCGTTTACATATATACGAAATTACAGACCGACAGACGCTCAACCCTTTGAAAATTTTTGTTCAAAATTACATTAGAATCTATATTTTAGATGCTAAACCCATGTAACAAATTCTATCTACTTAGTTATTTTGCGTTTTGTTGTTATCGAGATCATTTGTATTCGAATAATTAGGCAGACATACATCCTCTGAATGGATTTCGTTCAAAATTTGGTAAAAGTCTACAAATTTCATGGCAAGACCATATATCAAATTTCATCTGCTATTTCAAAACGGTTTTGAATTAAAGCGTTCACGTACAATGAAACATAATTCTAAAATTTCTCAGAATCAGGAAGTTCGAAGCCTGGAGATTTCGTCAAAATCTCGAGATGGAAATTTTTGACCGTTACAATACTTTCTCTTAGTTATGTTATTGTTTCACTTGTTTGTTTCCTTTGTATTTTAGAAAGTAAAAATAAAATGATAACTTATGCAATTTTTGGTTAAAAAAATACATTATTATCATAACATTTCAGCAGAATATTCAACAGTATCAATGTATTTAGTAAAACTTTAAAATATCTTTTATTTTGCTAATTTGATTTTTTTTTCTCTTACAGTGCTTATAATCATCACCGTTTAAAAATGGAGGATATCGTACCCGAAGAATATGATGGATTACGCACTCCCAGAACTGAAAGTAAATGAATTTTATTGGCGCAAATATAGTTAGTAATAAATCAAGCATCAGTATTAGTACCTGTATTATCACGCCTATTTAAATAATCTAGTATATGAACCTAATATATTTGAAAATAATATATGCTTTAGCTAGAATTTAATTTTGGATGCCAATAATAGATATTTTATGCAGTAACACTTAATGCTGAAACCAAAAGCTGTTTAATTTCATGGAGCTCTTTCTATATTTCTGGAACATATTATGATAAGGGTTCTAATCCAGTTTGATTTAGTATATCTAGAGAAATCCATGAGCTTCCGTATCGTGAGCTTGATATTTAAAAAAATGTGGCATCTTTTATTTATCCAAACGATCTTAGAAAGATAGAAGGCAGCTGAGGTAGAAATCTAATTAAAATTCAATATATAGGGTCAGATTGTCTTTCTGTAGGTCTTTCAGGGAAAACTGGTCCTTGGATTTGTTTCTCTTCGGAGAAAATCATGAAAATCCCCAGCATCTATCTCAAATACGTAGGGTGATTCACTGATAGAGCCCACCTTGATAATGCATAATTTTTAAATAATATTGGTTAAGAACCCACAGTACTCATAACTCATAAGAGGATAATAATCTTTCTTTCTGCCATTCATATTCCTGAGATAAGCCATATATTGACCCATTATACCATTAGTGGGCCTTTGAAACGCGTAGAAGCACTTATTACGTCACTTACCAGTGATGTGGCAAGTAAAAATTGAATCTTGAACTGTCGTTAACTGTTGTTCTTGATGAATTTCTGAATGACACGATGTTGTAGCATAAGTACGAAACCACCTCTTTTATCTCTTTGAAAGAAAAAAAATATTAAAGATAAAGATATAATTGCTTCACTTTGTAATTTGTAGCACAGTAAGTAGCAGCACATTTAGCAGCACAGATTTTGCGTTTGGATTAAAAGAGCAAGCAAACCTAAGAAGATTAAAGCATACTGGAACCTTTCCTTTTTAATTGAGGTTTGAAGATATAGTTTAATCTGAAAGAGGATCTTCGCCTGCACAGTAGGATTATTAAATAATCAAAGTAGGCAAATGCTTAGTGGTCACCTGTGGCTTTATAGTTTGTGTTTACATTTTATGAATAATTTAATATCGGGCTCGCATTTATTTTACAAAGCTCATGCACTCGATTTCATTTAACTTAAAATAAAATATCACTTAACTTTTAGAATATTATTTTAAAAACGAACCCAAATTAATTAATTTCTGCAAATTTTATATCATGTTGTTTTATTATTCTATAAATATGTTGTTTTATAATTTAAGATGTGTGCGATTCTTTAATTAAATAGTATTTGAGCTGCGTTAAAGAATTTTTTTTTTATTATTTTGTTAATATTACTATAAGTTTTGTTTCTTAATTTTCTTATAGACAAGAGACCGAAATCGACTCTTTTGACAGCGAGTCGTAATTAAATGTTGTAATTTAGTCTATCAAAGTTTGTTGCTTAAAATTGCTTATATATAAGCTAAATTAAAATCCACAAAAATTATAATTTTGGAAGTTAGAGAAATGTGGCCTCCCAAAACTTATATTGCCTAAGGATCTCTAAAGGGCTTAATTCGGCCCTGTGAACTAGGATAATACTCACATATTTATTCAATAGAATAGCTCCTGAAATAAATTAAAAATAATTTATTATTCAAAGAATCTAGGTTTTACTAAACTATGCGTCTGTATCAAAAGGACTTGAATCGTTGGATTTCATTTTATTTGCTGTGAAAGATAATTCTTTGTATGAATTGGGTTTAGTAAAATAAAGTGCCTTCGAGCTTATCCTAATTCCATCTGGAAGCTGCACATCTCACTCAAAAAGACATATGTCATTTTTATATATATTTGTCTATACCCTGTAAATTTTAAATTTATTTCCTTAGCTGCCGATTGATAAAATAATCGTGCAATATCTTGGATGAAAATTGCCATTTTTCTTAATTTTATTTATAATAATAAAACTTGTATTCAGAAATGATCAAAATATTTACTTTTTTTGCTTTACAAAACTGACGCTACAGATATAACTATTTCTGTCATTCTAGATTGGCCTGCTGCAGTAACAATGACCATCGTTATTATGAACGTTCGTAATGTGGATGTATCGGAAATGGTAAGAAATGAAGATTATTTATTATTTGTCAATAACTCCAACAGCCCTTATATTTATTTCGCGTATTTTTTATGAAAATAGCATAGATTAAGGAAAATCGTTATTTGTCTACATTTAATAGATTATCTAATCGCAAATAAAAATTATTATTCATTTTGTATTCAATACCTTATACATTTTTAATAAGTTGAATCAAAATTGGCCAGATGAGGAACTGTACATTCATTTCTTTTTTCAAACAGCAAGACCATTTTTGTTATTTATATGACAGATGGAGGAAAAGCATGCATTAGACATCAATATAAAATATAAAATTTCTTATATCCAAAATTTACTCCCACATTAAAGTCCTGTGACAATTTTTAAAGAATAAAGACAATTTAAAATCATTTCGATATATCTGCCCTTAGTTTCATATGTAAGTTGAATTGACATTTCAATTTGCTTTAAGTAATAATTGGCTTGAAAATAATGTCATTTAATAAAATGGGGAATCAGGATGATGAGGCTGGGGAATTGGCGCTGGAAGATTTGGGTTTCGAAACCCGATTTTGTCATAGATCTGCTATATATGTTGGCTTGTCGTACATTAAAACTGACATCAAAGGATTTCTTGCTGTTGTGCTGTGGGAATATGACAAAAAGGGGCACAGGTTTAAGTGTTGTCTTATTATGAAATGCTTTTAATTAACTTCATATGTTTCATATTTGTGGGATTTAATTTTATAATCGATTTTTCTCTCCCTTCTTCATATATTAGAATTCTGGCATTTATAAAGTTACTGGTACCCAATGTTAACAGAACATTTTTGCAATTTAGGGCTCTCAATTACGTAATACATTAATTTAACTGAAAACTGATTTAACAAAGATAGTTCCATCTATTAAAAAAATTGCGAAATATTAACTTTTAGATACCTTAGTATTTGTAATCATAAATTTGAAACTTATTAAAGAATTAAAAATTAGAAAATAATAAAAAAATTTTAAACACCGTTTTATTAATTTAGCAAAAAGAAAGAAACATTTTTTTATAGAAAATCATGCAATATTACAAAGAAATTATGACACAATGTAATGATAAGGAAGAAATTTGTAGATATTCATTGAAAGTTAAAATTTATTATAAATATGATACAAATTTCAATTTACTTAGATTATTTCCATCAGATTCTCACGTTTTTATGGTTTTGTCTTGACATCCATATTGTTGATAAAAAATTAATCAAAATTACAAATTAAGAATACTATAAAAATAAAAGAATTAAATATTCTTAAAATGGGGATTTTACTGGTATGAACTAAAAAATTTGCAATTCTATCAGGACTTTATATGTTATGTACAAATTAGAATATTCATTCTTAAAAATCTAGAACATAAAAAGGAAGCATTTTTGTTCAAGATAACATTTTATAAGGCAGTTTAGAATATGTACTTTAGCTTTAAAGGCGTTGCACTCTTTTATACAGTGGTGTGCGCACAATGCTGGAACACCAGTGTAAATGAATTCGATTCCCGAATAAATCTTAGGTGTTTCAGTTGCTTTTTTTAAAGTTTAAGAATTTTAAAAGAAATAAAATTTTAAAAATAGAAATAATAAATGCCAAAATTAAAAAAAAAACATTTTTATTAATGTATTAAAAATATTTTTTTACGATAGATATGGACACCAAAACATAAATCATAAAAGTGTAAAGCGTTGGAGGCAATAAATAAAGACTATAAACTCACAAGACAATCTATATCCATAGAGCATTTCCAAAAAAAAAAAAAAAAAGTCGTGGAATATTTTCTGCCTAAGATCCGGAGTTCTGAAGAAATGCCTGTTCACACCGAAGTAACTGTTAATACGAAACGCAAACTTTATTAAATACCGAACTTTATTATGAAATGACAATGTGCGTGTAGTATGTTTTATCGATATTATCGAATGTAATATTGACTTGCTTTAGCTGTTGCAATAATAAATGCATATTTCATTGATGGATGTTTTGCATTTACATAAATTAACGTTGAGCTAAATAACACATACTTTTTTCCGGCGGAGGGATGGGAAGAGGGATCTGATAAGTACATTTTTTTTCAGAAGATATTGTTACTAATTTTTTTTATTTGTTTTCCACTTACATAAACAAACTGCGCAATTCAATACATCCACTTTAGTGAAGATCTAATTAACAAGTTTTTTTCAAAACACTTTGTTACTTAAAATATTTTGTTCCTTGTATATATTTGTTACTAAACAGCAGAACATTTTAATTTCGACTTTTTATACATTTTAATTTGGAATTTAAAATCACTATTAGGAATGTCACGAAATCTTCAAATCAATTTTTTTCTCTCAAATTCATTATCAGGTGGCGCCACTTGTGTAGAATAAAAATTAAATTAAAGAATTTAATTGATTTTAATTCTGAAAATATTAAAGTAATGTCCATGTGTAAAAAGCGTCGAAATTCTAGTACAGCAGATAGTGAAGGAAAAATAGATTAATAAATTGTACCTTTATAACAAGCATGAATCAACTCATCAGATAAAATTGTGTTGCAAAGAAATCTGCGGAGAATTATGGATTTGGCCAACTACACGTAAATTCATTTTATTAGTTTCTGAAGTACAAGTGGCAATCAAAGAATATATCTTACCATACATGAAAAATAGTAATTCTTTTTTAAGAACTGCTAGATAAATAACCATCATTTCTGAGACTATGAAAGAGTTCAATTATGTACTACGTCATCAGTTGTTTCCATTCATATTTCATCTTTTACACTCACCCCAGGAATTGTTTTTACTTTCTCGTATATGTAGTACAGAGGAAGTATAGTAATCGCCAAAATTGTTGAAATTGGTATATTGCCTTTACACCAAATTTTCAGATTTCTATTCAATTTTGAGTAAAATCTGTTCTGAGGAGTTCCGTCTGTTCGGCTGTTTGAATATATATTAATACAATAATTACATAACGAAGAAATCTAGATGGATAAAATTCGGTACACAAATATAACATCTATAGAATAGACACCTGTAACATTTTGAGGAAAATCCAATCAAGAACTGACTTCCTGTCCATCTGTACTTTCAGAAACATATAAACTCGATAATTCAAAAACGCAGTGACTTAAATTTATCAAATTTGTTGTGTGATTTTTTGACTGCAAGTGCAGTTTTCTATCAAATTTTTGTTTCAATCGGGTTATAAAAACGTGTCTAAAACACAAATTCGATTTTTGGATACTATTAACGAATACCACAGGTTAATCGCCAAATAACTCGCCAAGAATGACGCGATAGATTTAGTAAAAATGCTAAATTCACGCCAAAAGTTAATATTTCGTAACTATTGTACGCCACTGCCATGTAAGGAATTCTCTAGCTTGACAAGTTTATTAGAGAGTATACGAGAAAGTTTCGGGGATCCCACTCTTGATAGTTTTGAAACTTTTCTAATTTTTCAATTTGTGCAAGATGTGGAACGAATAAGATTATTTGCTCCTTATGGTTTTGAAACTTTTCTAATTTTTTTAAACTTTTCCTTTCCGCAATCATTATTATGATGAAAAAACTGTCAAACAATCTTTTGTCCTGCCACTATGTTGGAAAATAAACAATCATTAGTGACTGTTATAAATTAATTTAACTAAAAATAATTAGTTAAAAATTGTAATAAATTCTTTTAAGTCATGACTCTTTCCTTATGAATTTTGAAGGATGCAAAAAATGTTTTGTTTGAAATTTCTTCACTTGCAGTTTAAAGAACTTTAGTTCATATAGTTGTTTCCGCAATGCTGAAGCAACATGATCGTCAAATCTTGACAGATACAAATTTTATACTAATTTACCTTATGGTTTTAAAGCACAACCTTTGACATTCTTTCTAGGAATTCAACTAAATTTTCCTTTTTGTGGCGGGTCTTAAGTTTCTTTATTAAACCATGATTGTGAAGACTTGACGAACTTAGACTGGACTATTTCAATCTATGTAATTCAATCCACGGAAATGCTCTCAGCATCGACATTGAAGGCAAAAAGAGGCAGTTAGAATGCATTCCAGCCATTCATGCATTTTAGATCGGAATTTTCCAATGAAAAAAATCTGGCACAGCATTTGTTTCAGACTTGTGATTTTCATGTAATACGACAAATCTATGTTAGACAAAATTACGCTATTAGGCTCTGGGAAGTATAGGAAGAACCAAAAGTCCTCGAGACAGAAAGGGAATGCATTAAACTGTATAATCATTTGAGAGAAAACTGTTATTTTTTAAATTTTTAAATTATTTTCAGAAGATGTGAAAAATATTTCCATCAATAAAATGATATTAAGGAAACACAATATTATTCGAATAATTTCACCCCTTTTCTTTCTTCCTTCAATGTCGGTTATTCTGCAAGTTTATAACATACTAGATGAAATAATGTGAAAAATTTTCAAGCCCCAATAACAATTCTTTTTAAATTCTTTTAACATAGTTGAAAAAGTTATATTTGTCACTTTCTTCCAAAAGCGACTCTTTATTTTATCTTAATTATTAAAAAAATCTTTCCAATAGATGCTACCACTTTGCGTGAAAACAGCAGCAATCTTCAGATGACACTCTGCGTGAGTCTGCTGTGCTTGGTTGCATTATCTTGTTTGAGGTTCTACCGGAATGATTAGAAATCACGCAATGTTGCTTACTATGCAAACTTGCTTTGTTTGAATATTTATCTTGTCTTTTAAAGCGAATAGCGTAGATAATGTCATAAAAATAGAACATTGTCACATATTTCACAGATTTATAAAACTGACTAACTGTTTCTGCTCGATAAATCATTATTAAAAATGCATGTTTAGATAAAATATTACGATATAGATGAATTTCGTAATCGTATTGTTTCTAAAAATTCTTCAGTTTTCCTAATTTTTCTTTCTGCACATTTATTCACCTTTTAATTCTGATTCCGAAATTTTTTTGAAATAGATTAAAAGATAGAAGTGGTAATCGAGTTGAATTGGACATAACACAGCATAAGCTTACCCAGAAAACGATTTTTTTGGACGCAAAACATAATTTACTGCTTCCTACCAAAGTATGACATACAAAATGAATATCAATTTGGTTCTTATTCCTTGTATTCTCTATTTGTTTTTCAAGTTCATGAAGATTGTCGAAATCATTTTCACCAGCTAAAAAGAGAACTTTTTTCGAGTGTTTTTAGTTAATCGCGACGTTCTTTCTCTTCAATTGTTTCCTGCTGGTACTACTCGGCTGCAAACTGTGGAAAGTATAAACATTCATAAACGTGAACATGAGGATTTTATTATATTGTAATAATAGGAAATCTAAGGGAACCAACAAAAAATGTTGTGAATGACGGAGAAAAGTGAAAGACGGTAACCAAAAAATGGGATAATACTGTAACTTGCCTTCAGAAAAGGCAATGCTTCTGCCAGAGCAAAGACAAAAGCAAGCACTTTTGTTTAGCTCTTTTCATTTAACTGTTTTCATGTTTCTGACATGCAGTTTTGAGATGATGTTAATTTGCAGTACCAAATTTATTGACATCTATGATCTGAGGAGCATAGATGTCAAATTTGGTAAAATTTTGGTCAACTCAAATTTAATTAGAATAAAATTGTGTAGTTAGAGTCAATTCTGTGCTTCTTTTTATTATTTCCAAATTAAGGAAAAGTTACGAAATTACCGAAAGAAGAAAAATTATCCAAGATTACCTAATTAGAAAATGCAGCTAATAAATTTTCAATAACGGAGAATTGATAAGAAAATAAAAACTGGAAAGTATGAAGGTATTTCCAGTTATTCTAGAGAATTAGGCTACATTAGGGGAAAAAATAGGACATTTATCATAACTAGCAATTCAAAGATTGTGTTATTTATTCTATGTTTTAAATGTAAAATTATAATAATAGCATAAAAATATAATTATTTTTAAATATAAAATATGATGATACACATTATATAATGGCGATACAGCATTTCATCAATTAATTTTGAATTTAAGTCAATAGAAAAAGCACTTTAATCTTATAAGGAAGTCAAGATTGAAAAATATCCATACAATGAATACAATACAATAAATGCCGTATCTATCTTATTGAAGGGTTTGAACTTTGTAATTAAGTGCAAAAAAGAAGAACTGTATTTTAAATGGCGAGAAAGAAATTAATAGTTTAAAAATTAATAGAGTACATTTTCGATGAGAAAATGTTTATTTAATTTACATAGATTGATAAAAAAACAAACAGAGCCTCATACGTATTATATTCCTTATTTCATTTCACATAAAACGACAAAGGCAGTTTTCAATAAAAAGAGCATTGCCCTTTTAGATACACTTCATGCAAAATAATTTTGTCATCAATCTCCTTTTACTGTAACACGTTAATGATGAAAAATTAAAATTCAATACGTGGCCTAAAATACTGGAATCCTAAATCTTGTTTACCTAAAGGGAAAGTGTTTTTTCTATGATTTTAAGCTTATCTCTTTAAATTTGCGGGTTTGCTTTTATTACTATAACAACAAAGGAAGCGAAATGTTTTCCATGCCAAAACAATTATTTAGAGACACGAAATTGCATCATCGAACTCAATGCTCATCAACTCAAAATCAATACTGATAAATACTGCAGGCGAATCAACAGGAAACCGGGGCGGGGAAAATTTGTACATTTTAGCTAGTATCGACATGCATCAAGAATTCTTGTTTGATGCTCTGTTCTCTGACTTTTATTACCTCTTTATTTATATAATTACTCTTTTTTTATAAGGCAATAATAGCTAAATTTTTCTAATATTCTGATAATGGCTAGGATCTTAATTTTGTCCCTACTAATTAGAGTTTTGTTGTTCTATTTTAAAAATTGTATAATCTAGTGTTGAACGAATTTGTTCCCATTGTGCCTATTAGCCATCTATTAGTGAACAATGTTACAACAAGCTACTAGAAATACGGGTACATATTTTTAATCCCACGGCACGTGAAAACATAATTCTGCGTATTTTGGATGTTTTTATTACTATAATCAGCTATCGCGTCTTTAACTCTCTCATGATTTCAACTGACGTTCATGAGTTCGCAAAAGAGAATCTTGATGAATATTTTGCAATCGCATTTTAAAGATATCCTGAATAAATGGTTATCCATTAAAAGCATTGTTTAATCAAACATTTTAGATAAAGGTAACAAGATTAAAAGCAATAAAAGGTATGGATACACTGGTTATTTTTGCTGTGTTTAGTAATTATAACAAGAGTTTTAAAAGCATTCTTTTATCAACGTAAATAAAAGAAGGAAATAACTTACTTATTAAGACTTTGGAGTTCAACACTAAACAGTATAGGCGTGAAATGCTGATTAAAATATTTTATTGCAATTTTAATTCAATTTATTTGTTATTCCTTGATATATTTGTAATTTATATTCCATAATATGTCTTAATTTGTCAATATATTTATATATTGCTATCATATTTATTTCCCACGCTCATATTCCTTAATACATTTTTTCTTAATTGGTACATTCATTATGGTTGAAGTACTGTTTACAGCATTTCACTTTGTTATTTTGGCCTCCAGTATTTAACAAAAACACTATTTTCTTTTTTTCAGTACACAAATAAAAGTTTATTTTCTTAAAATTATTTTTATTTTCTTCTTTTCAGTCCTTGATATATTTTATAATTCATTGTAAAAATATTATTAAATTTTGTTATCATTTTTTTCAAATTCATTAAAAGATTAAGTCTCGTCTGGAATGAAAGCACCCATTAAATTGAATGATTACCTTATATTTAAGCTTTGAAAATTTTAAAACATAGTATTGTCATCGGGAACTTGACAATATTTCAGAACTCTAATAATCAGAAATATAATAAAAAATCATCTACGAAATTTACCTCCACAAACAAATTAATAAAAGCGAATGAAAAAGTATTAAATAAGACAAAAAAATTTGTTTCCTTAAAATTACTGGATGAATACTAAAATTACCTTTCTTTTATACTATCATTTGTTTGCATTTATTTGGAAAATCGGAGGGAACTCGCTATTTAAAGATGTAAAATCTGCAATTCCTATTTCAATTTATTAAGATTAAAATTTCTGTAGCTCATTTTTGATTAGAAGCACTTTCTCGTAAATTTTATTGATAATGATATACAAAGTGATTCAGTTCCAGTATTTATTAATTTCTGGAAAGAATAAATTACTTGGGTTTGGGATCATCAAACTGAATAGACTCGGAAATATCATCTTCTTGTTGTAGATGGCGTTGTACAACCGTATTTTTGAACAAGTCCTAACGAGATACAGAGTACGTTAAAATTCCTTTTTCCTGATTTCGTGCAGTTCAAATGAAGCTTCATAAGATAACATGCATTAACGTTAAGGCTAACACGCACGCGCAGTATAACAGTCTTATGATACAAATATTCGGTCAGATGTTGTTAGGTCTATTTCATGAAATGTTTATTTAAACTGATGGAGTTATCATTAGTTCTGAAAAAAGCTTATTCAGAAGTTATGTACGAACTTAATATCTAGAAATATTTGTCCTGGGAAATGTACTTCAAGCTTATCGGAGCTTAGGCCTTGCGGTTTTAAGATGCCAGCCATGCCATTCGCCAATATTTAAATGCGGTAAATGAATAGAGCTTAGTTTCAAACGAGGGTTACTTTTTAAGTAAGGTTCATTGGCATATGTGAGAATCAGTGTGTAAACAGGCTCCTGTACACTCATTCTTTGTACAGAATCCGATGTCATTTGCATTCACGATGTCACTAGATGTTTCGTAGTATGAGATTAAAATGTTGAATTAAAACGATTCTCCGGTCAGCTGTGAAATATGGTTAACCATCCAGTTCTTGACAACAAAAAAAAAAAAAAAAAAAAAAAAAGATAATTATCGTCATATATGTGAATTTTTGATAACAATGACTTGGTTGGTAGTAAACACAGAAAATGGACGAAACAGTTGAAGCGAGTTTAGGAAAACATATGTCGAATCACACGATTCATACTCACATGCTTAAACTCATACTCAAAATCTGATCAAATCTTATGGTTGGGAGGTTGTCATTCACATATAGTCGAGGCCTTGAGCCATGCGATTACCACCTCTTTCCCATTTCTACGATTTTTTTGGGTAGATAGACAAGGAAGAAGAAGTGAAACTGACTGTAAATTGTTAGCTATCATTATAGGTTGCAGATATCTATGGGATAGGTATTCAAAGACTCGCATTTAGTTGTGATAAAAGCTTAAACAAGTAAGGACATTAAGAAGAAAAATTGAAAATCCTATATGGCAACAGAAAGTGAGCTTTTTTGTTTGGATTTTCTTTACTCCCTTCTTTTTTTATTTCAAAACTGGTCTAATTAGAAAAACAACTATCATAAATTGACTGACATGAATGCATCCCACGTTTTCTGCTTTTTCCTGAAAATTTTGATGAACAACAACCCCTTGGTTATTGCTGATGACTTTGACTCACGCATCTCCTTAACTCCCTTCAATATATGGTAAAAATCTATCAAAATGGTCAATCACACAATCAATAATTACGTACATTTATGTTAAGCATCAACTGCTGCTTATGGGTGTAATTTCACGGCTTAACTATGTATTTTCTTTTCCACACCTCTCATTTTTGTACATTATCTTCTGACATTTAGTAAATAACATTTATGATTTTGCATTATTAAATGATATCAATTTATCTTTAAGAGATCTATTCTTATCATAATTTTATGCACGCTCTACTTAAACTTAATATACAAATGAAAGATTTAAAAAACATTCGTCAAGAGTAGAAATTTGGCTAACACTTCTGTCACATATATATTGCAGATCGTTAGAATGATATATTTAGCTTAATCTTATATTAGAAACATCACTGATTCGACTTATGAACAGGAACACGGAATCAATATGACTTCTGCTGTAAGGCAGTCAATTTTAAAAGTGTTGATCTGCTTTAATGGAGGCAGAAATTAAATAAGAAAAATCTTTTTTATTAAATTAATTTTTTTAATTTTTAAGAATTGTATTAATTAATAATCCATCATTTGAAATTTGGAGAACTGAAGAATCTATCGCAAATTTGTTACTAAATGTGGCCTTCCTCTTTCCCCCCTGGTTTCAAACAATTTGTTTAAAAATATGTTAAGGGACAGTGGGATGATGAATCATTTATTCTGATTCTGTTTGATTCGTAATTGAAGTAAGTTTGACTTACAGTGTTTTGAAAGTTACAGGCTGAACTGGAGATGGCAGACCTTACTCAAGTTTCACATAAAGGTGGAATAAAAAAAACCCCAGGAATTTAAAACCTATATGTAGAAAAGTTACTGAATGAAAAATATATGACTATGGTTAAATTTAATTAAATCTTTGACTGATAAATTAACCTTACTATTTCACTTCCAGCTTTAATCGCGGGAAAGTTAAAATAAGATAACTTTCTGTAGGAATAAGTTCCATTTTTTTTGTAATTTCATACAAATCCTTTTGGAGAATATTTACATTCAACTAGCACGCCTTTCTTTTCTTTTATATTTGTTTGTTTCAATCTTATTGTTGTTTATTGGTTTTGTAGTTTGATAATTATCGTATAGTAGTTTCATTTGATTTGATTTCGCTGTGGTTTTGCTGGGATTTGAATTTTGAAATAATTCGTTTACTATATTGATAATTTTGCTATTTATTGTCTGATTTTAATGTCATTGTTTTGTTTATATTAATTCAAACTGCAATTTCTTGGGATTTTCGGGTAACAAGTAGTCAATATTTGGAAGTCAGACCTCTCACGGAAAAAAAATCCCTGGTATCAATCCTTGCTTGAAGGTGATCCTTGAGAAAGTCTTCAGGCCAGATTCATCATTTCCTTCATTTTTTATTCTATTTTATTCTCTTTTGTTTTGCAATTTAAACTTAACACTTTTTTTCTAATTTGGTTAATTTCAGCTGTGTTTTATATGTAGCAGCATTGGCACGCTCTAAATACAATGTATCTTCCTTTAAAAATATTTTGACTCAGGAAATATTTACTTTATGAGTTAGTTTTATAAATATTGTTTTAATTTTGTGTCTTGAGGTGAAACAATTATTGAAATAAGTTTAGAAAACGTTTCGTAAAACAGCTTCAGCTTTCTATGGGAAGTTTATTGGAACGGCTTATTTTCTTATTACGTACAAATGAATTATCATTACGTCATATGTTGCAACATTTAGACGAAAAAACTACTGGTTCAAAAGCTTATTGGGGAGAAATTAGAAATAAATTAAGAACTTGTTTATTCATCATAGCATTAAGAATTTAAATTATGTTCAATAACAGAAAGATAAAGTATGTTAAATAATTTTGCGTAAGATTGAACGTCTTGACTTCTTTCTATTGTTATTTCTTTCCATTGCAATTTTTTCAAAGATTTTGTTTGCTTTAATGTCAGTATTTCCATTTCCCCTGCTTTCAAATGTCTTTTGATCCATTAAAAAACTCTTTCAATTACAAATGTTTTAATGTTATAAAAAGACTAAAAAGCCTTTATATTTATACAGTGAAATATCGAAGCGCACATTTATATTTACTTCTAATTTTCTAAATGAGGCAACCATTTTCAAAAAATTTACTTTACCTCATTAGAGTGGCTTCTTAATATTTTCATGGTATTTTCTTTTATTTTGTAGTATTTGCTAATCTGTTGCAGTAGAAATTTAACTTTTTTTTTCTCATTAGCGTTTGAGAGTTTTTAATAATGGCGAACACCTATTAAAGTGGATTAGACTCCTGTTTTTTTCCTTAAAGTTTTTTCTTATGCATGTATATTTTATAATATCTATATATGCAAGTAAAATATTATATTAAAGGATTTCACGAATTTCACCAAACACTATTCCCCAATCATCAGATCACGTCTGAGGTATTTTTATATAGCATATATGGCACGGAAGGATAATTAGATGAAATATACAGAACAAAATTACAAAATTAACAGAAAAGAAAATATAAAAATCTCGCTCAAACTCAATGAAATACGCACCAGTAATAGAATGATAACAAACTCAACAGGTGAATGCAGTTCTACTGACACTAACAAGAGATAAAGATTCACCTTACATTCATACACGGTTAAGATTTATTCATGATCACGAGGACACACATTTCACCTTCGAAAGACAATTTCTTGTATTCTCAGAGAAAAGCGAAATTTTATAAACGGCCAAAATTGACTAATGATTTAACTAGAGCTAGAGAAGTGAATTTCGTTTTACGGAATGTTCAGAATTTTGCTTCTAAATAATTAAAAGAATTTTTCAATATGAAATATAGTTAATATTATTTATAATATATGTGTTGATTCTATTTCGAGATTATTATAATGAGTATTAGATTTCAAAATATTATTTAACTAAGCATTTTTCCCTAACGATAATCTTACTAACGTAAAAAACGTCTCTGGGTTATAGAATTTTCTGTAAAGTCAGTTCTCATTTGCATGAGACTCAGTGAGAGGACACGTTATTAGAATTCTTTTTGCTGAATCTGACATTTTTGAACTCCTGGTGTCAGTATATATACTTCTTAATATGAGAATAAAATGTTGAAGGAAATCAAGATTCGGGCCAATTGTGAAGTACGGTCAATCATCTGATTTTTAACAGAAATAAAATTGAAAGCTGCTGAAATTCACCGCAAAATGCGTTAAGTTTATGGTAACAATATAGTGAGTGATAGACAATAAAATAATAATAAAAAAAAAACTGGCAAAAAATGACTTGAATCAAGGTTGAAAAAACGCCTACGTTGATTCGCACGAAGCAAATCTACATGCTTCATCTCAAACTTAAAATCTGATAAAATCTTTTGGATGAGAGGCACTCTATCATCCGTTATATAGCCCGAACCTTGAGCCTTGTGATTGCTGCCCTTCCGTATTTGAAATCTTCCTTGAATGAATTTAGACAAGCATGAAGGAATAAAATGACTAAATAATTTGGTATCATCACTGGTTGTAGAGAATTATAAGAAAAGTATGCAAAAACTCATAGTTCGTTCTATAAATATTTAAACAAGCAAGAAAATTAAGTAGAAAACTCGAGAATCGTATGTAGTATCAGAAAATACACTCCCTTTGGGGGAGTGTATTTTCTTTACCTGCTTTATTTTATTCCAAAACTGATCTTACATAAAAAACAACCCTCATAAACTGGCTGACTCGATCGTTGATTTGATCCTATCTTGATAGCCTTTCCTGCTTTTACCTGGCAGTTCTAGTGACTAGTAACCCCTTGGAGAGTGCTGATGGCATTGTCGGACGTATCTCCAAAACCGTCGGAACTGTGAGAGATATGGCAAAAATCTTTCACAGTAGTCAATCACACAATCAATAATCACGTTCCTTAATCAATAAATATGTGCCCGTAAGATATCAAGCACGATTAAGTTTTGATAGGTATAATTTCGAGCCTTACCAAAGTCTTTTCATTGTTTTTCTTTTACAGCTCTCATTTCTGCATATTAGCTTATGACATTTATTTGATGACGTTTTGACTTCGTATTGCTAAATGTTCCCAATTCGTGTTTGGGATTTTCACTTTCTCTCAGAAATTTGTGCACTCTCTACGCAAATATAATCTATAAATGAAAAAAAAATGCTTCAGGGATAGACATTTTACTAATATTTCAGTTACATATTTGCTACAAATTGTGTGCCATATGTTTAGCTTAATATTGGAATAAAACATCTCTGCTTTGACACCTTAAGGGAAACATGAAGTCATTTTGACTCCTGTTTTAAGATCTTCAGTTTTAAAAGTATTTACTTAATTTTATGAATGCAGAGACTGGAACAGAATACTTTCATTAAAATCCCCTTTTTATAATATTTTAATTTTCCAAATTTGTGTTAATAAATATGCAAGTTACTGGTTTAACCCTTAAATGCATGATTATTTGTTTTCAATTAAAAAAATCATTTATTATAGGGAAAAAGTCATAGGTTATGTAAAAAATTAATAAAAAAAATCCAAGAAATAATATGGTATATTTATTTAGAAAAAAATTTTATGTAGAGTTTTGACAACATGCAGTATTTCCCAAAAATCTAATTTTGATCTGATATAATTCTCAAATACAACATCTAACATTGATAGCTTACAGACAACAGATGAGAAGTAATACATCCTACATCCTCACAAAATATGAGAAGTAATTTTTTAACAATTAGATAAATCATTCCTTTATAGGGATCTCGACAATAGAAACTGTCTCTTCAGGTAACACACTGAACTTCATCACACACCACATTCAAATGTTAAAAAAAAAAAAAAAAAAAAAAAAAAAAAAAAACCGACATAACTTACCCGCCAAAAAAAATGTCAGCTTTTTTTTCACACATGATTTATTGTCTATGGTTATCAAAGTACTTTCGGAAACGGACGCATTCAGGTTTTTGAATAAAATTAAGTGGAACTTGATGTAGACAATTGCCAACAATATATATCTAAGGGTTAAGCTAGAGGTTAATGGGATCAATGAGGCTTGAAAGAATACATTTTGAATTGGTTCTTCAAAAAAGTATCCGCAGGCATTTTTTTCTCCCATAATCTATAAAATTTAAATTCAGGGTAAGAATTTCATTCTATTTGGAAGAATGCCCTCTTTAAAAAATTCCAAAAATGCAAATTGCGTCCGCATAAGGGGCCATCTACATGCCCATTTTTGCATAATCTTCAAATTTCCCGGATTCTAATTTTTCTTCTTTTGATTTATTTTACATAAATTCCAGAGAAACGCCCGAGTATAAAATTTTAGACATATCGGATCAAATTAATCTGATAGATATGAGAAAAAAAGATTTAGGGACTGTTTCAATGTATTCAAATGTAGCAAAAAGGTAACTCAATTAATACTACTTCTCTATATTCAACTTTTCACTTTAGGCATTAACACGGTGGTAATTTTGCTCTAAAAATTAATGTTTTTTTTATGCATAGCGTTGTTAGCACTGAAATAATGAATAAGAATTCGAAATCCATGCTTTTATTTTTATGCTTAATAGCAGATAGAAAATTGATAAATATTATTTTCGAGGCATGTTATTTATAATTAGAAACATTTTTTGGATAAATTTAATAACAAATATTATTAAAACTAACTTAAATTAAGTTTTTAAAGCATCGGAGAAATAAAAATTAAATGTTTATTTTCTGAAACATTCCTTTATAATTGAAACACAAAGAACATTATGCCATTGATTTGCTTATTCAAGTTTTCGCCAAAAGAATTTTAGAATCATTTTAAAGAATTCTTTTACATGTCATATATTTTTATCGGGAAGTATATTAAATAGAGAAAATAACTACCAAAACAGTTTATAAACTTTTGTCTCATTAAAAAAATCAAAGTTATTTTGTGAAAGTCTGGCGATACTGCATTATCTACGCATAAGGACTTGTATATTGTTTAATGTTTTATTTATTCATATATTATACGCTATATAACCGGCTCCCATTTGTTCCAAATGAACTTCGAATGAAATTTAGAGTAGAATATGTTACATTCTAAAAGCATGTTTTTATACATTCTTAAAGCATGTTTTATTCTAAAAGCATGTTTATATATATATATATATATATATACTAGTATTATCAAAATATTGCAATTTTGTGTGTATTTCAAAGGATTAATTATTATTTTCTGATTTTGCCCCATGTAATAATATTTTATAATATGCATATTATTCCTGAAAATTACAGTGTAAATCTCGCTCAAACATTTTTCAGAGTTATAGAAAAATGTTCTAAATTAATTAACTTGCCTTCAAATATCTCAGCAGACTTTACAGGCTGAAACACGAAACTTTCTTTCCTTATAGATGAGTATAAGAGAAACTTCATTCCCTGACATTTTATCACTATGTAGGCAGTATAAAAATATAATATTTCTAATTTTTTATTGTTCCCTTTTGCAGAAGCTAAAGTATTTTTATACATTTAAGCACTTTATTTGATGAAAGTTTGCAATTGGTGATATTTGTCTAATTGCAATAGGTAAGGAAATAAATGCTTGTTCTACTTTTGGGGGACAATATGTATTGATTTTAGTTCTGAAAATGGAATAGCATCTCCTTATAAATATCATAATGGAGGAATAGCATCCTCCATTATGATATTTATAACTGCCTTTTCTTTGCCTTTTCTTTCTGAAGTGAAATTCTTGTTTTTTGGATCGTTAAAGCATGTCCCACATTTCTATGGTGAGTGTTTCCGTCAATTAACCTTTTAAAGTCACTGCGAATTTTTTTTTGTTCTTTCCTTTCAGATTTCTGCATTCAACTATTTTTGAAGAATTATTTTTGCCAATTATTTCCACATCTTTTAAAAGTTGCGTTCATAAGAATTGTTGTTGATCAACAGGAAATCTCAGTTCTGTCACAAACTTGTGCTGCATTAGAAAGTGTTGATGTCATTTGTAAAACTGAAGAAAATCTTAATTTAAAATTGTGTTTTCGTTTTACATTGTTTGTGTTCAATGCCGTTCTTATTGATTGGAATCGGAAAAATTTTAAATATATTCCATAAAAAACGAAAGTCTCTCAGTTGTTTTATTCCACTCTTTCGCAAATAACAGCTAATAATTCTTATTGTTGCTATGAGTTGCTGTCATTTTTCAAAAATTTTGTTTACTTTAATGTTAGTATTTCCAATTTTGAACCATTAAAAAATTATTTCAACCACTGATGGTTTAATTTTGGAAGATAGATTAGAACCTATATTACTATTATTATACAGTGAAAAATCGGAGATATGTTTCTCTAGTGATTCAGTAAATACTAGAACTATTTTCGAAGAATTTAGTTTATTTTCTCATTTCAAAGGATTTTTAATACGATGTAATGTCTTATGTAATAATTGTTAATCTGTGTCTTATGTAATAATTGTTAATCTGTTACAACAAAAATTCAGCTTTTTTTATTGCAAGCATTTTATATTTTTTCCAAATTGGTGAACATCTATTAATAACGAACCAGGTTCCAATTTTTTATATTTTTTAAAAGTCGTATGAATATATAAATACTTTATAAGAATGGAATATTGAGCCACATACTATTTTGAAAGATATCAAAACATTCCTAAAATAAATTTAAAAAAAACATGTCTTTATTACTTTGTATTTATTATTGCCTAGGGACTTAGGTTTAAGAATTTGATAGAAATTACCAAGCATAAAGGAATTCTTTGAAAATCAATTTAAAATGCTGAAAAGGATAAAAAAATGTTTTCTCATTCCTATGCTTTTAAGTTCTATTAGAATTATAAAAGCCATGATGCTCAAATGTTTCAAATTGCCCTTATATTAGCCATTGGCTCAAGGAGAAGTTATAAAATGAGCCATAAAGAAATCGAACTTTTTTTTGAATAATGATAATATCATTTATCTATTCACTAAACTGTAAATGGACGAATGGAATCCGATAAAAATATTATTTTTTTCATCATAACAATCTTCTTTATTGATAGACAATAATGCAAAAACAATGACTAATAAAGATAATTGTTTAATCAATAACGATATACTTTAAGAAAATTATCAAGGCTATTATGGAGATACGCATTATCATATAAAAGTACTTTGTTTAGAAATGACCAGGGTGTTAGGTAGAAAAATGAATTTCGTTTTACTTTTTTGTTTGTTTATAATCAAATACTTTTATTTCAATATTCAGAATAATTTATGTTACTTACAATGTATGTGATGACTTTATTTCAAATTATTATGTTCAGTTTCAAATTTCAAAATATAATTTAACAATAGAAGTTTGTGTATATATAATTTTTTATATAGATTATTGAGAATTTTTTCTGAAAGTCTTTTATATTGAGCGATTTTTATAAATTAAACGGTGTTGCTATTTTGATTTAGAAACTATATACGTTTCTTTCATCTAAAGCTCATGATCATATTCTGTCAAATAAAAATAGCCCAGCGTTTTAGAAGTTTTTTTTTTCCTGATATAAATATAATGACTTTTTGCATGCGATTTCATTCTTTAGGACGATAATAATTATTCTTAACTACAGCATGCGTTGAAGCCTTTAATAATATTGCTTGTCATTTCATCGTCAGTAACAGACGAATTTCTTCAATCAAAGATATACTATACTTATTTCCTGTTTAGAATAAACCTGCTTTATTTCCCTTACTATATCTAACGAAATAATTAACGTAAACAATTCGTAATATTGTAGCATAAATTTTTATCGATAAGAACTATTCGAATTATATAGGCATTTTTTTTCAGCCAGATGTTAATAAGAATTCAATAATAAAATAAAGGGGGGGGGTGTTCTATTTTCAGAGGACGCATATTTTTTAAATATCAATTATTATTTAAGAACTGTTCGATAAAACTCTTTAAAAACGTCTATTTTATATATTTATGTGCAATTTTTTGGTAAAAATGTAGAGACAGAATTTTAACGTACTTCCTATTGTGCTATAATTTCGAAATTTTTTGCACTTGAGTATTTTCGATGACAGTATACTGTTTTAGTATTTTAAGAACTTATTTACCAGTTTATCAATTGATTTGTTTGAATTTATTCTTTACGAGTGGAGTTAACTCGTAAAATATAAGGAATTGTAGATTAAAGACAAAAAACATTGATTGAGAAAGGTAAAAAATAAAAATTAATTTTTTAATACATTAATATATGCTTTTAAAAACTGTTTTTACTTTATGTATTTTTTTTGCCTACTCAAAATAGCGAACTACCCACTCTTTGCTATATTTTAAAAAAATTCAGTAATTTTGCAAAAAACCTTTCAGACCTATAATAATATGCATTTGATATTTAATAATACTTAATATTATTAAATATTAAATAATTAATTAATAATAAATAATAATATTTAATTTGCTATAAGCAAAATCGATAAAAGCATATTTTAAAGTAGGATGTTTCTTATCCAATCCTAAAAGTTTTGCTGACTTTCACATCTACAGTTTCTTCTAAAAGATGATGCCTCATTTTCAGCATCTTCCTCCTTTTATTAGTAGAGAAATTAAAATCAGCATATATAAAAGAATTCTATCATTTTCATCCATTTCAATCCACGCGAGGCAGTAATTTAGAGTTTCCCTCGCTTCATTTATAGAACTTTATTACAAGATGAAATGCAATTCACCTTTCTCAAAGCAAGCCTTTTTCTTACCAAGCAATTTTCTTTGAAATCGAATATTTTAACTCGCTGTAAATCAATATTTTATTTCATTTGGTGTCGAACTTTTGAATTAGCACTGCTTTACGTGTTTAAGCTACATGTTTTTTCCACTCATGTTTTTTGGTACCAAAGCTTTGTACTTTTATTACTATATTTATTTCGGTTGTATATTTGTGCGTTTAAAGATTTCCATTTTTTCCATTTCTTTTTTCTCTCTTTTTTAATTTTTTCTCTTTGGCTTCTATATTATTTTTTTAGAATTGCCCTGTGATTTTAAAAATCACTTTTGTCTTTCACACAAAATTTTATAATAAACTCCTGAGAATTTCTTTTTTCTTTCACTTGATAGTGAATTAATAACTAGATAGAGAAGCTGAATCCTGATTAAATCGCAGTTTATTATGATGACTTATAGAAAATTAAATGCTCTGTACATTAAAAGATTGAAAATTTAACTTCCTCTTGTTATAAATCTTTTCTTTCCTTTATTCTTTCTTTTCTTTCACTTTTCACATTATTTCGTTTTGTACGTATCATTTATTCCCATCATTCAGTTAACCCGTTTTCTGTTTTTATTGATTGTTTGTTTTGCCATGTGCATTTGTATAATTTTGTGTCTTCAGTGTTCTTGTTACCAACATATTTCTCTAATTTTATTACACAGAAGAGCAGTTCAACTTCATCTAACCGATATTGATCAACATTCCTTAAATTTTTATTTTAAACAATTAATTTTTAGTAATCATTTTTTGTAGAGGAAATTTCTTGTGCAATAAAATGTTGATTGATATTAGGTAAAAGTATTAACGCTTTATACAAGAATGTGCCACAATGAATACAAATGCGAAGGCTTGATAGATGGAAATACATTAAATAATCATAATGAGGAAAATAATTCTCATAATTAAAAAAACATTCTATCCTTGGATTAATATATCAAATGCATCGATGTTGGATTTTTTTTCCATTTAATTCTCTGATTTTGTGAAAAAGCCGGCGATCTGGCCTAGGGGTAGCTCGTCTTCCCCGTGATCTGGGCGTACCGAGTTCGAGTAAAAAGGAGTTCCTGTAAAAAGGAGTTGTGCAAGCGAATGTGTGTGTCATCTTCATATGCAATTGAAGTCAGACTTCTGTCCACAGGTACTTAAAGACTTTGCCCTTAGGAGTCACTGCACACTCGGCTTAAATCGCTGGTAGTTTGTCAGCGGGATTGTAAAGTGCCATAAGTAACAACATCATTTTGTGAAAATAATATATATTGACAAAATTACTTGAAATTTAAATCAAAAATTAAATCAATAGTTGAATGTCTATGCATCAGTGGAAATTCGTTGAATATTAGGATAAATTTGCTCATTAATTATGTAACTGTTAAATATTTTTAAAACCAACTTTGTTTTGTTGAATGATTTTTCAGCTGTGTTCTTGACTTTATAGAACGCACTATAGTATTCCTACGATGATCGTGCAGCTGTGATTATTAATTACTGCGAATTTTCATGTTTTCATTGGTTACCAGTTTATACATATAAACTACATTAATATATTGCAGATTTCAACTAATACATATTCCTCACCATATGAAGACATCAATTCTTATAATAATTTTTTATCAACTATCATTTGCCGTAAGCGCCATTTTGCTCTTTTAACAACAAATGATAATAATAATAACAAATTTAATAACAAATGCCTTCTTTCGTCACTAAATGATAAATATCTAAATCCTGCAAAACCGTCATAATAAAGGTTTATCTAATCTTGAAATCAATTTAATTAAATTCAAAATATCTTGATATTAAACAACTAAATACAGTTGTTTACACTTAAAGGTTATAAAGGCTACTTGTATTAAGTATTAAAAATATATAAAAGACTTAAAAGAAGAGGGGAAATATATTTACATGCTATTTTAATTTGTTGAAACCAAAAGTTTGAATTCAATTCGTTTGAATATGTGAAAGTTGAATATTAAATCAACATTGAATTTCATGAAAAATATCTCATGACTTTATAATTTGTATATATAAAAAAATAAATGAAAAGAAAGAATACATTTACAAATAATCCAATTCTGAGAGTGAAATTTGATTTATTATAATAGTTTTAAGAAGATTGAAGGACAACTTTGTACAAACAAAAGACGTCGAAACCATTTCTAATTCAATTATATATGTATCCTTTTCACTGGGAATACACTGGAAACTGTAGCAATTATCGTTTCATGTTATTCTTTCCATAGAATAATAAAAAAATTAACATTGTTTCTTTGTTTCGATGCTGCTGTTTAGCATTCAATTCCATGCTTCTTTCGAAAGTGTTTGCTTTCATAAAAAAGAAAAAAAGTTGATTTCGAAGAATTATGAATCATTCAGATCATCTACTCCTCTCGGTTGAAATATTTCTAACATTGGCGGTAAACCTGAGGGTAAATAATAAAATAAAAAGATTCCAATGCTGGTACATTTTTGGTTTAGTTTTCTAGAAATGTTGGTGCATTTTAGCCTACTTTACTAATGATAATGAGTAGCGCATATTCGTATTAAGGTATGTGGTTTTGAAACATTTTCTTTATGAAATTTATCTCAAAATAAAAAAAAGAAATTCCTCTCAAACAAAATTTTTTAAAACTGAAAAACAGGGTTATCGCAAAACAAATGGAAATAATATATTCAATCATAAAAATAATTTTGTCATGAAATTTACTGATAAAAAAAAATGCCTTACTGATAAAAACGTATTATTATGTGACTGAAAAGACTTTTTAATTATTATTTCTTTTACAATTTAAGGAGTAGAAAATGCAATAAAAGTATTCTGATTTTAAAGAATATTTTTCTTGAAATGTTACAAATTTTAAACAATATTTGTGTGTATTTTCTTACATATGTGGATGATCGAGATGTAAAACAATGGACATAAATGGTGACAAAATTGTATGTTCTTCGATGTTTCTGTTGATATATAGATCAAAAGAAAAAAAATGAACGAGTCAGATCAAGCATTTTATTATGATACTAAAAAACTGTTGATGTTTACTTTTACATTTTGAGTTTGAAACACAATTTAAGTGTTTTGATTTTTCCCTAAGTATTCCTTCCAATATTTAAAATTGCAAATATTTTTGCTTTTTCGCATATCAAGTGTACAAAAAGGAAAGTATAATAATCATCTGAAATTTCGAACTTGAGATTTTGACGAATCTCCAGGTTTCAAACCTTTCGGAGTTCAAAAACGCATTTATGGGCTTATGCCTTCCTTTCTGTGAATTCAATAAATAAAAACCACTTTGAGTTTGAAGGATTAAATTTGGCAAATGGTTTTTACACAAAATTTGTAGAATTCCACCAAATTTTAAAAGAAATCAAATTTCGGGAAGTTTGCCTGTCGGTCTGTCTAAGAACATGAGAACATAATTAAGTGATCTGTTTCTTCTTCCAGAGAGAGCTAGAAAGCAATATTTAGTAGGCGCTAAATTCTACAAAGACTTGAAACAACCCTTTATGGAACAGTATTTGCAGTCTATAACTGATTCCAAAGTATTTGCAAACTTTTCCTGTGTCCAAAGCACAAAACGAAATATTAAACTATCCAATGAGCTTACCTTTGTTAATGTGTCTAAAATACAAAACGAGATTTCAGACTATCTAACTAGCCTAACACTTTCTTTGTGACCGACTGCTGTTTCAACGAATAAAATATATGACTTCTACTTGAAACAGCATCAATGTTTTGAATAATTCTAAAACAATAATATCGTTAAGTTATTTTTTAAATAACTTGATTGAAATGAAACATTTATAGAAAAAATCTTGCATTTTACACGACATATAGGAGCAAGAATTGAAAATCAAGTCATTTGAAAACCTAAGTATGTTATCATAATCGTGCTCTTAATTTTTAAGCGCCGTCTTCTACGCTCATTGTTTTTAGCTGTTACATTTCAAATGCAAATGATTGCTCTAGAATTTATAATTTTTCATTGTACATCATTATATCATTGTACATTGTACATCATCAGTGTCGTATGCTTCATTCAATTTTGTATTTCATAATTTTGATTCAAATGCACGTACTTATGTATCGGCATTTAAAAACTCAAAAATGGACAAATATGCAGCAGTACTACATAATTGGGATCTTCAGGATGAAGAACTTTTATGCAATTATTTCTGGGAATCAGAAAAGAATAGTGAAAGTATTTGATGATATTGTTTATGGAGGGAAATTAGATTTCTCTTGAATTATTTTGTTATTATTAAATTATTTTGTTACTACATTTATAGCCTTAGCCCAAAGTTTACATGCAAGTTGAAACAAAAACAGGCAGATAAAGCAATTGTGTATCTCCTTTATTGTTACCTAAAAGCATTTTATGTAACATTAGTGTAGGTAGCCATTAGAATACATCACGTTCACGTTGAAACTAATTTTTGTCAGAAGATTGAATAATAAATGCGATTTTCTTTTTTATTCATTTTGGGATAGGACAGAAATAATTCGAAATTCATTTCGTTCTTTTACATAACTGTAAACAAATGAGTATTTGAAGCTATAATATATTTAAAGAGTCTTGCTTCCGATATTGCGTGTATGAGTCAGATTATGATAGAGTCTGAATAGATTTAATAACCAATGATTGATCAACTTCTTCTGTACCATTTTACTTTTACGGTTTTATTGTATTTTCCCCTATAAAATCGTTTCAAATTCTATTAACTTTTTTAATTTTCTAATCAATCATGTGTACATTTTCTTGAATTGTAAGCAGAAATTTGCTGTCTGATTTAACATAAATCTCTGAAAATAAATGAAGAAATTGAGATATTTATGAATAACGAAACAACAGAAATTCAAATAAAATTTTAAAAATAAAGGTTACTCCTTTATTCTGTAATATTACACTCAAATCAAGAAGAGAAACAGAAAATTTTGAAATTAGAAGTTATTGTTAAAGTAGTTTTCAAATGAAATGCAGGCTAGAGTAAAGTATTCAGACTTAATTAATTGTACTGCAGATTGCAATTTCTTGGTTTAATTTTAATTAAAGATTTAAGGTTCATATATTATAAATAATAATTATTATTATTCAATGAAATGCAAAAAGTGCACATTGCAGTACGAATGGGAATCTACAGGGTGCGGCACAAAAACTCGGACAAAGTTATTACATCATAGAATAGAAGTTAATTAATTTTGTTTCATTTTTTTGTCTACCACTTCAATCATAACATATTTTATAATGTATCTTTTAGTTTATGTACTAATTTTTGGCCTTTTTACAATGCCAAGCAAAAGATATGCTATTGTAAAGTTGGAAAACGAACAGTACGAAGTCGTTTTCGTTTGCTTATTGTTCTTCATCAAACAGTGTCTGATACAATCTATCGTCTCAAAGAGCTTAGTAATGTTGGTCAAAGTCCAGGAAGTGAACTAAAACGCATAGTGAACACTTTCAGTAGCTGTAGGTTATCAAAAAGCGAGTTCAATGAAATTCGAAGTTTTCCATGAGAAAGACCGCCCGTGAACTGAAATTAAGGGACCGATCAGAGCAACGAATGGCAAAATCAGAGCTTGGACTAAAGCCTTACTAGGTCCAGAAAGCTCAGCTTCTCACTGAAGAAAACAAACTCGTGCGGCTCCAAAGACGTCAAAAACTTTTGGAACGGACCGCATGTCAGAACTAAGAGAGATTCCTTTTCACTAATGAGAAGCTCTCTGCCGTCCAAAAGTTCGTAACTCCTAGAACTATAGGATGTGGTCTGTAGACTCACCAAGCACTTCAGCAATTGGTGAATATCGCAAAAAATCTAAAGTCGGTCATGATCTGAGGCGGAATTTGCGAAAGCTGCAAAACATCTCTGGTTTTTGTGAATGAGGGAGCTAAAATAATTCAAAAAGTGTACCAGTGGGACATTCTAGAAGCTGTTATATTTCCGTGGGCCAAACGCATTTCGGCAATGTAAAGTAGGAGTTTCGACAAGATTTTGCATTAGTTCACAAGGTAAAAGGACAGAAGTGTGGTGGAAGGAACATTTTCTGGACGTGATATCATCTAGAGAATGAGCACAATACTCGGTGAATCTCAAACCCATGATTAAAGTGTATGGCCTATTTTGGATTCTAGGACTTGCATTAAGTGACATAAAAGTTTGAACTCTCTAAAGCAAGGCTTCTGCTGGAATGGGATAGATAAAAGGAAAAAGACTTGCGGCCCATTGCTGAAAATTTCAATAAGCGTTTGCGCCTCTGCATCACTGCAAAAGCCGGTCACTTTGAAATCAATTAAATTTATTTGTCAGTAAAAGTCTACTATTACTATTATTTGTTATATTTTGATAATTTATTAATTTTTAATCAAGTTACATAAAAATTTGTTTATCCGGGTTTTTCTGCTACACCCTTTATAATTTGAACAGAATGCGTTACAAGTGAACACAACGAAATATTTGATTTAAATATGTTTTAAGTAATTATATCTACATAAATATATTTACATAATAATATCTAACATAAATATAACTACGTTTATTGTATAACCTAAATATGTATGAAAAAGTGTGACTACCACAATTTAAATTGTAGGAAAAGCTAGAATGAGTAAAAGATTGAAAAATTTTTTTTTCTTGTTTTTGAAAATGCCAAAATTCTCACATTTGAAAGTAATTTCTAAAAGAAAACATAAAGCTATTTAATGGATTTAAAACCAAGCCTTCAAAATAAGTCAAAACTTAACGTCAAAAATAGCTTTATTTCTTGAAAATAACTATATATATAGTGACTAATCTAATCATGTCCCAATAGGTATTTTCTATAGATATATATTTCAAATGCTTTAAATGATTTAGAGAATTAAATTTTGCATTGCTTGAATCAATAAATGTACATGTAAAAAATTACGAAGTCTAAATTTTTATATAGTTCTTCAATCTTATTAGTTCGTTTAGTAAAGCATTCTTGACACTCTAACATTTTAAACAAAGAACGCCTCATCCCTCTGCGACTAAAGCTGATTGAGTTATGGAGTTTCGAGTATTATTATTTTAAGTCAATAAACTGTCGCAGGGAACAAATGCCGCAAGTTAATTGGCGGATTTTCCTGAGGATAGCTTTTGAAATAGTATGATATTCAACATTTCATAACCTAACCAGTTTCGGTCATAGAAGAGTATAACTTTTGTTATTTCAAATATCAGAATACAAGAGTAATTTACATACTATGAACAATACGACCGGAGGATTGTACAAAAATTTAGACTTTTTCTTTCGGAAGTTCATTTTTTGGCTCAAGCAACAAAAAACACAATTTTTTTATGTATTTTTTTCCCAAATGGAAGTATATGCTTATCATTAACGATTTAGAAATTAGCTATAAGCTCGATTAGAATGGGTACCCTGTGCATGAAAATACCTCAAAATTCAGTGTTAAAACGCAAAATGGGGTGAAAAAACCCGTTTAACTTTATTTACATACACGAGCCTGAAAACTACAAAGTTTATAAGATTCGCTCGTCTGTCAACAAGTGACTTCCGGCTCTCAGGAATTTTTGTCTCTGAATCGTTTGAACAGCCATCGCGTGATCAATATTTCCATAATTTTTCGATTAAGAAAATAGAGTTTTTGCCTAGAAGTTTGATTTATTTACGCTGCGTGTTGCTTATTACTTTATCCAATTACTGAGTTGTAAATAGCAGCTACGATCAGTTTCTTCTTTCCCATTCAAAGTTAAGAATAAATGGTTTAAAAATTGCTTTTCATTAATGCATTTTCAGATCAATATACATATGTTCACTTCCCATTTGTCACCGATTTTCAGTTTTGTTAGAATCATCTTTGTAGAATAAATATTCTCAAATGTAAATGGCGGTTCTAAACATTGAATTAATCATCGTATTAGGGCATTTCTTTTCTATTTTTGTTGACCTTAGAGCACGTATTTCTTGAGTGAAGAATATTTTATACTTAAATTATGTTTAAATATAATAGTCTGGAGCAAATTTTCTGCTTGCTTTGCTTCTAAAGAATTCAACTGAGGATTGCTTAGACGCACGCATAGACAAAAAACACCATTTTCTGTAGTAAATATCAAAGTTTAGAGCAATATTTTACTATAGATTACAATGCCAATACGACAACGTTCGTATTTTTTTATCAGAATAAAGTTGGAATTTTTAATTTAGAAATTAGCTAAAGAATTAGCTCACAAAATTGTTTATACCAATTTAAGATTTCAAAGTATTATTTATTGGATGATACCAAATGAATTTTAAAACAATTCCGTAATGTCACCAAATTTACACACACACACACACACACACACACACACACACACACACACACACACACACACACACACACACACACACACACACACACACCACACACACACACACACACACACACACATATATACACTGGTGTGCAAAACTTAAGCAACAGGTATGTTTTTTGCCATAACTTCACGAGAAATCATCTGAATAGACATGAAATTCAGAAATGAGATACAGCATTTTGTTCTGAAAGAATGCGAAAGCATAGTTGCGCAGAAATGAATACAATGCATACAGTATGGAATCAAACAAAAAAAAAGGCTTTATTGAACTCATAGTATCGTTACACATGATTGTCTGTCCAAGAGGAAGAACAGCAAGCAGATGTTCCTTAGTATGGGATATGCCCTCCCCTTACTGCAATGGTTGCTTCGCACCGTCTCCCCATACTCAGAACCAGATTGTCCAACAGTTCTTGAGGTAAGAGTGCCCATTCCTCAATCAGCATCTATTTAAGTTGTCGGGTGTTCCCAGGAGGATGTAATCGCACCGCAAGGCGTCTCTCCAAAGCATCCCACACATGTTCTATCGGATTTAAATCAGGGGAGCACGCCGACCAATCCATTCGAGTGATATCTTCACTTTCCAGGAGCTCCTCAACAGCATGAGTCCTGTGTGGCCGTGCATTGTCATCCATAAAAACGAAGTCTGATCCAATGGCACCTCGGAACAGACGCACATGGGGAAGAATCACCTCCTGACAATAGCGATCTCCAGTTAAAGAACCTCTGTCGAAAACGTGGAGCTCAGTCCGCCCGTTCATCATAATGCCTCCCCAGACGACAACTCCAGGACCACCGAAACGGTCTCTTTCCGTGATGTTACTGGGATGATGTTACCGTGTCCCGACCTCTCTCCAAATCAACTGGCGTTGGAAATCGCTTGTGGCACTAAAACGACTCTTATCTGTAAAGAGGACACGACTCCATTGATGAGATGTCCAGTTTTTGTGCTCCCTGCACCACTCTAAACGGTGCCGCCGGTGGGAAACTGTCAAAGGGATGCAGCGTTCAGGACGGCGGGCGAATAGACCACCTTTGTGAAGGCGTCTGGACACAGTAAAACGCGACACTTGCTGCATACAGTTGCTGAGCAATGGCGCTTGCTGACTGGTTTCGGGTTCTTTTCGCCCGCAGGACGATATGTCGTTCATCCCCTGCAGTTGTTTTCCTGGGGCGGCCACCACCAACCTTTCTCACAGCTGTACCTGTGGTTTGGAAGGCTTTCCAAGCGCGAAACGACACTTTTGTTGATTCCGAACTCTTCAGCTACACTGGTCACACTACGCCCCTCCTCCAGCTTTCCGATCATTCTTCCACGTGTGAAATCGTCAAGGTGATTTTTGCTAGCCATATTTCACGAATTAACTCACGTGCACTTGCAGCGAATGTCTTTAATTGCGTCTCCGTCCTTCCTTTTATTGTAGTGTTGAGCTGCGCGCGCCTTCCGCACGTATTTTGCGTACGCTCACGTCGCCTGTGACGTTTTGTTCCTGATATTTGCATACGCATGACCTTTGTCTTGAATTACGTGTTCATTGTACTGATCGCAAGAACTCCTTTTCTGCAATTTCATGGCTATCTGCTTAAAATTTGCATTGTTGCTTACGTTTTGCACACCAGTGTATATATGTATGTGTGTGTGTGTCATTACACATTTGTAATGTTACCTCCCTGCTCAGTGTCTCTTGGTAAGAGAAATAATTTTACAGAGAAAAGTAATAACTGTTGAAAGGATGCTAAATCATTGATCGTCAACTTTAGCGTCAAACTTTGTAACCCTTTGGCGACTTTAACCCTTTGGTGATAAAAATGGAGGAACCAGAGTATTCGAAAAGCACGGCGATAGTTCCATTTGGACTCGAGTTTCGATGTTTACATTTAATAAATAAATCTTACAAACACATCACATCTAAAATCGACATTAATTTTTAAACTACAGAACAAAAATAGTTTTTAAATACACACTTACTATTTCTTGGAATTAACAGTACATAATTCTTTGATTTAATCTGCTGTTAAAGTAGTATACTAAAAAGAAAAGTTATTTTTTACTTTAATTATTTTGTAGTTTATAATCATAAATTTACATTTCATTGTTACTAATATAATGGTATTTTGAAATCAATATTTCATAAACTTACTACCAGGTTTTGTCATCCGTATGTATTCAAAACGTAAGTCTATCAATTAGTAACTGGTAATTAAATTAAAATAGTGTATAATTGTAAAGAATTAACAAATACAAAAAACTAGAGCAGTAATAAACAATGAAAAACTTTATGAAATTCCATCTTTACAAACTCTATGCCTATCATGTTTAATATTAGCGTGTGAAAAAGAAATAGCCATTTCATGGTTGAAAATTTATGCAAGATATTCGTAAAGTATTAACATATATCTACTTAATATTTGCAACTTATTTCTATTATTTTAAAAATTATATCCGTGATAAAATATTTAATGGGATATTTTATATTTCATTAATAGAGAAAAATTATGAGCTCCTATTATTTTTTTATTCCGATGTAACTCAATAGAAGCGTGCTTTGCGTGATGAATGCGAATGGTTTCATAATTACTTTGTTTTTTACATTCCCCCCAAAAATATCAATCAATTTAACGACTTAAACCACCTGTTGTACTCTTGTCAATACTTAAGTTTTTGTGCCTCTGTTATGATTAATTATCTTTCAGCATAAAATAATCGGCTTGCTTGAAAAATGGTATTTTATTCCTGTTTTTATGCGTTAATGAAAAATAAGAAATTAGCCATGCAGTAGATCATTCTATTAGACTGTGCCCGCCCAACAGACCGCAGTTTCTCACCACAACAGCTGAAAACTTTCCGAATTAGAACGTTGTATTTCACTATTATCTTCGTATTATTTCGGTGAAAAACAAGCTGTAGTTTAAACTTTCAAGTGCAATTTTATTTATTTTTTATTATGTATGGTTGAAAAATAAGAATTTAATTATGTTTTAGATCATATTATTAAAACTTGTTCAAAATTTTTCAGCATTGGAACCGAGAATTTTTGAACTAGAATAAAGTACTTTAATATTATTGTTTTATTATTCCAGTAAAAAATTCAGTTGTAATTTAAACTTTCATTATTTCTCTTTAAGGCATATTAGGGAATGAGAGAGACAAAACGCAAGTCGCTCACTTTTGCTTTTCGAAAATAATTATATGCAGATTATATCTCTGGAGGTTTTCAATTTTCGTTCGTTCTACAGAAAACTCTGAAAATATCCACACACTTTGAATAAATATAATATAAAAATAAATAACAAGCTTCGAACATGCATTAAAAAATTGCCCAATATATTTCGAAAATAATATTTACAGTCGAAAATGAGCTACTGCGGAGGAGTTGAGTGAAACCCTGAGGGAAAATATTCCCAAATGTCAAAAATTATGTTTAAATATGCTTGCAATTCTATCGGTCAGTATTATCAGCAGTCCTTGAACAATAATAACCAGCAATCTAATTTTTTTTGATAATTGACAAATTTCTGCAACTATATTATGAATTTGAATTAAGAAAAATTTATATATATTATACACGCATTGCATATGTAATAATTATTCAATAATGGATACGCATGTTATGATATTTTTTACCTCTAAATATATCATCAATAAAATAATTTCAATTGATGAAAGTTTTTTAAAATGCTTTTATTGACATCCTAAAATGTAGAAATTTTATTTTATATTAATAATTTCCGACATTTAAATTTCTAATTTCTAATTTTTCAATATAAATATTTATTTTAAAATAAATTTTTCTCAGATTCATTTCCATGTCGTTTCAATTCAATGTAATTATAAGTTAATCGATTAACCTATAGTTAAATTCTAAAAATATTAAAATAATTTATTGTTTGCGAGAGCATACAAATAAACGAAATTTTAAAATTCCAGCTTATCATCAAACGAGTGAAAATTGATTAGAAAATTCCATCTTTACAACAAGTAACAAGGCGAGCTAAATAAAAGTGTTTATAAGGCCAATTATCTGCTGATGTATTTTCAATCTTAGAGTTTATTCATGGTTTTACAGAATAACTGCATTAAATTGCTTAAATCATCCATGAGTAAAAAAAAAAGATAAAAGTCTCTATACATTTGTCTCTTAAATCCCTATATAATAAAGTATGCTGACAAATATTTAGTGAACCATATCCCATTCAAATTATGAAATCTCACATTGTGTATGGTTTTCTTTAGAAAGCCTGCGCTATCAGCTGATCATAATTTCAGTCAATGCTGGAAAACTATTATTTAACTAATTGTACTAATTTTATTATTTAATTAATTTTTATTAGCAAAAATTTAGCTAAATGAGTGATAAAATTAAGACAACAATTATTTAAATTAACTTAAACCAACAAATTAATTTAAATTTACTCAGTAGAAGATATAGAGAATTAATGAAAGAGAGCACGTTATAGAAATATTTCTGCTTATTTTACTGTACATGCATGTAAAAAATATCGATTATTAATTATTACAAGTACAAATTTTAATCTAAACTATACTGTATAAAAGTTATAAACTCTGGTACGATTAATTTTTAAAAACTATGTGTCAATTTTATAAGATGTTGATATTTGTTCTTGTTTCCACAAGATTTTATAAAAAATATAGAAGTCAGAACAAAAATAATGCTCCCAATTATAAGAATGTGATAGTAGGTGGTACTTAAAGTATAAAGACTAATCTAAGGGTAAGGGAGGTTAATAAGATAAGGGATTTAGTTTAGTTAATATCCCGTTTTAAAGCAACACTAAGGCTATTTTGGGACGGCCCTCGTAATTTTAAACAGCTGTCAGATGATGAGGACGACGCCTCAGCCGGAATCACCTCTCCAAACTTCCACACCACACCAGCGTGAGGACGTTTGGCCTTGACGGATTTAGTGTGCACCAGACCCGCTTACACGGCGGTTCTTCAGCGAAATCGGGTCTCAAACCTAAACCCTCCGATTTCGAAGCCGAGATCCAACCACCAGGCCAACGCAACCCTTCGAAAATTGCGAAGAAAGGAGATCAATTACTTCATATAACTAACCACACCAATGTAATGCATAAGATAATTCGAAATGGCTTTACTATGAAAAGTTAATATTTATCCTTTATGTTTAGATAAGAGGCTCAGTATTTCAGGATTCGTCTTTCATATGATTGAAAAATAAGAGGACAACCCTCCTAAGATTACGGGTCCACGATAACCTCATGGCAAAATTTGGGTTTCGGAACCAAATACCCTATATAGGGAACTATGGTTTTATTTTTTCACTCCGAAAAGAGAATCTAGATGCAGTCGTTTCGTACCCCGAGACACTGCGGTTGCAACATTTATTCAATATCGATACAGTGTGAAACCGATGACGAATTTTCGACACTGAATAGGGAAAGAATCCTCAAAATAGTGTTTCTGCTGCATCCCCTTGTTGTTAAATTGCACAACAATGTGAATTCAATACACATTAAATTTGTCAGTAGCTTCCTTCTGCTAGTATGGCACAGAAGTTTGGAGAAGAGGGTGCAACTCTGCTTCGCATCCTTCTTCAATCCATCATTTACAATGAAGTGGTTCGTCCCAATATAGCCCCTGCTTAGCTTCAAAATGGGATGTTAATATAACTAAAGCCCAAGGTTTCATAAAATGCTGTCTTCACTCTTATCACCTTTGTGAAATTTTTAATAAATAAACTCTTAAGTGCATTTTATTAATTATTTGTAATATCAGGAAATTATTTTATTAATTATTTCTAGTATCAGGAAAAAGATAAAAAATTTTTTTCTTTCAGCGATATTTTGTTCAGAAGGAGCCAAAACTTTTCGAAATAAGCACTAGTATCTTTTTTTTTCATTACATTCATTAACTTATTTTTTTTGAGACAAAACACATTTACTCTATAAGTAACGAAATAAAATTAAAAAAGGCTTTCTTTTTTTAAAATTTGCATAATAAATCGCTTTTACTTGTGAAAGTCAATACGCAATATGAATAATATAGTATACTTAATAATATCAATAATATTTAGTCGGCAAGGTTGGCGTGGATATAATACAATATAATATTTAAAGGTAAACAACAAAAGTGCAGCTAAATTTTGATTAGCGGCAAACTGAAAAAAAAAACTTTAAAAAAATGACAAAAATTGTCTATTTTTAAAAATTATTATTTTGTTCTGCCAAATTTTATTTACTTAATTATATGGCTCGTGTGTCTGTTGCAATTTTTAATAAATTCAGTGAAACAATCATTAAAAAGCATTTTTTATTAATTTGCCGAAAAGTGAAATTTGTTTTGTTCATAATAATAAATATTAATAAGATATAATTTAGTTTATTAAGAATCTAAATTATTAATAAAATGTAATCTATTTTTATTATTTAAAATATTTTATACTTTTTAATCTTTAGTTTATAATTCCTTTTTATAAATATTATACAATCAATTTTTTCTCAAATTTAGTGTCAGGTGGCGCTACTTATATTGAATAGATTCAATTACATTAATTTATTATCTGTAATTAAGTTCTGAAAATAATAGAACGTTTCTTCAAGAGTGCAGGAAATTTTGATAATTTTGCCCTTCTGAAAATGATTTAAAAAGTAAGAATGAAATTGATTTTTACAAACATGAAGCAAGTCAAGTTAAACGGAAGTATTTTTTTTTCATAACACATGTAGTGTGTTTCGTAGATTGGAATATGAAATCCGCCATTTCCATGGCCATTTGAATTAGATTATTGCATAGACTTCATAAATATGGTGTTCGTTTATTGATTTATTTTTGAAATTTGGCTTTGATCTATTAAAAAAGGAATACGAACGTTTTTTTCCCAGTCTATTCGATTTGATTTGATGATGACTAAAAGATGGACTGATAACAGACTTATATTTCCTATGCTTGTGGATGAAGAAAAAGTCGTCCTTGATTTAAATTGGAGGGAACGGATTTGGATGCCGGATGTTTTTTTCGAGAATTCAATTGAAGGCCATGTTCAGGACACCATCATTCCTAATATGTACATCTGGTTGTTCAAGAACAAGACAATTCAATTCACTGCAAGGTAAGTTTATTTTAAGAACTCACGCTCTAAAACATTTCCTCACATCGATCACTTAAAAGATGGCCACGATACAAAATTGGAATAGAATTTGAAGTTCACCTATTAGACTATATTTCCCTGAGAAAAAAGGGTTTTGGTTGGCCTAGAAAACTGCCAAGACTTCTTTTTCCAACTGTAAATACGGAACCTGAAATTGTGTCATTTTTGTTTTGAAAAAGTATACATAAATTTATGTTTTTTTTTTGAAGGGGGGTATCTGGAAAATTTTGTGTTGCGTCACTGCTATTCTATCCTATTGGTCTTATTAGAAATTCGTGATTATTTGTTCCATCATATAAAAAACAACAATTCAATTATACTTTCAATTTTGGCAAAGAATATGACCTATTTTTTTTTCCTGATACGTAAAGGATTACGCAAAAAATGTTACTACGCTTTATGAGCTGGTAAAACGCTAGGTTTTATTTTTGTTGCAGATTTAAAGTCTGAGAATTAATGGCCCAATCCAAATTAAATTTGGAGGAAAGAAATTATGTTCTAAACCATACTACCCATGTGAAAATGCAGACGAAGAGCAAAGATTCTAATTCTGCACCGATCCATCAAGAAAAAGAAATAAGTTCGAAACAGATGAAACTGTTCAGAATGTTCAGAAACACCCTTCCAGGAAGACAAAATCATAGAGTGACGAAGATGTGGAAGGAAAAATTTTGGAAATGTAACATGTATATACTGGGTGATTATAAAAAAAATATCCCGATATTTGAGATCGTAACTATCCTACCATTCACAGGAACGGAATAAAATTTTGGTTCAAGGTTTTTTGAGGTATGCGCTCAAGAATAATTAGAAAAAAAAAGTTAAATTCTAATATTCACGATTATAGTGACAAAATTTCAAAATTTTCAGATCAGAATACCAACTTTTTTTTTATTGGAATGTGATCTCCATAGCAAAAAACAGCAAATAAATAATGTTGGAACTGTACCTGTGGCACGAAAATCACCAGCTCTAGACAGACTAAGAATAAAAGAGAAAACAACTGTGGTGCACCCACCAGAGACGAGAAATTCGGCAGATTTCTCTCGGCATGTTACGTGCTTTGGTTCTAGCCACCATCTGCCGCAGTGTCATCGAGGTTGAAGTAAGTCAAGTAGAAAATTTGCTAAACACAATAAAATATTTTGCTTTCTGTTGCTTCTCTGCTGTTATTGGTTGTTTTCTCTTTTCTTCTTAGTCCGTCTACAGCCGGTAATTTCATGCTAGAGATACAGTTCCAACACTATTTATTGTTTTTTGCTATGGAGAACGCATTCCAATAAAAAAAAGTTGGTGTTTCCATTGGAATATTTTGAAATTTTGTTACTGTTAGAATTTAACCGTTCTTTTTAATATGATTCCTGAGAACATACTTCAAAATACCTTGAACTAAAATTTTATTCCGTTTCTGTGAATGGTAGGATAGTTATGGTCTCATATATCGGGATAGTTTTTTTGTATAATCATCCACAAAAACATAGTTTCGTTAGAATCCCGAAAGACACTTCCACTACCCTTTCTTCCGTGTCTGTTTCACTCGATGATATCGGTATTTCCGGATGATTTCTGAGCATTATGAATAATTTAATCTGCTTCAAGATTATCTCAAATACGTCTTTTGGTGACTCTTCGAGGTTGATCAGTATAAAATTCTGCCCGGGATTGTCATCGCACTTTTAATAGCACCTAAACATAGTTTCTTCAAAACTTAACCTGGATTGGATCATTACTTCTTAATTTTTAAATCTGTAACAAACAGACAAAAAAAGAAATGTAGCATTTGCAGTTAATACAGATATTATTTTTTGTGATATTTTTAATAATGACTTTAGAAAAAAAGTTTTTTTTTAAGTTTAAAAAAAGCTCAAACATGAATTCTGAATGTTTTATGTATTCGATCAGATTCCTGCAAAGCGATTTATTTTTCAAGATAACTAAATAGAAGATCATTTAATATTACATTCAAATGCTTCATATAAGCTTGATATCTAAGAAAATTATTTCTTTGTTGAATATTAAACTCCCACAAAAAATATACACACAAAAACGCAAAAGATATACGTAAATCTAAAAAATAGCATATACATAATGTATCTCAAAACTGAATGTTTTGAATATACACAATTTTAATGCCTTACAACGACACAGTAATGAAGTCTTTCTTACAACAGATTTCAAAAAGTAAATCAATAAATAAAAAGAAAAATTGACTTTATCATCCTATAGGTTTAAACGTAAAAAATTTCACAGGCAAGAAAAAAAAAGTTTTTTGTTTTCAGAGATTTGATAAAGTTATTTGACAAAGTTAAGGAAAGTGAATTTTATACATTGAAGAAGAATGAAATCACTGAACAATACTTTGAGATTCAAACTGGCTGATTTATGAAATTTTAAATATTATTATTTTAGACGATTGTGGATCATTTCAGTGCTGCTTTGAAGAAAATATGTCAATCGACTCACAACACTCCCTCAAGATAGCCGTTAATAGACCTAATTTTATTAAAAATACATATATATATATAGACTAAAAACATAACTTGTTACCACATTAAAGCATATTTTTCCACTGGAAGTACATGTCTGTCTCTCTAGAGGTTTGAGAATTTACTACTGTTCGCAAAGAATGGATATCCTGTAGATTCTCCAGCTAAATGCCATATTGAACAAAGTTACTATCTGAGTTTGTAACCAGATTACATTAGAATAATGGATGCTCTTCAACCATATCATTGCAAAAACATTGAAGACTACATTTATTACAGTTTTTTTAATCAGCATTTATTTTTATTACAGTTTGTGTGACTTGGTAGATGCCACCAAAGAGAAATCACGCGTTTTTTACATGTATTACTTACTATTAGATACGAGTGAATGAAATCCACAAAAAGAGGAATTTTTAGTTGAAAAGAGAAAGAAGTACTACAGTAATTTAATAACACACCCTACATTTTAATTTCAAAGCTTTCGAATTTTTCAAAAAACTTTTAAAAAACATAGGAACTACAAAGGTATGAGAGGAGATAAAAACCAGAAATTTTTCTTTTGAATATGAAATTTTAATTTTAATTTTCTATTCAGTGAACAGAAGAAAGGCACAAATATTTATTTATAGTTAAGATATGAGATATATAGAAATGGCGATTTCGAATTAAAAATCTACAGCATTAATTATTTAGTAATTTATTTATAGGAAAGTGTTCATTATATAGAAAAGATCCCAGTTAGAGAGCGTATTACAAAATGAACATCAAATACATAAAAAATAAAAACTGTATGTTGAGAATGATAAAATATTAAAATACATGCAAGATATTTTTATATGTGTATATGCACAATCTAAAAGAATTACAAATATACTAAAAATTAAGGAGATGTGAGCTTTGAATGTTAAAAAAAAATGAAAAATGTATAAGAGGTTTGACAAATAAATATATTTAATTTCAAAAATATTAAAACCCATTAAGAATTTAAAAATCGAGTATCATCTATCTTAAAAACATTACAAAAAATGTTATAAAAATGAAAGCTAAATGCATTCAATCCTAAAAATTTAAAAAAACAAAAAAACATTGATAATTTAAGTTATAGCTATTTGAATTTAAAAACGCCAAGGAAAATATTAAAAATATCGAGTTTTTCAGAAACTTACTGAATATTTTATAACATATCTATGTAAATATATTTTAGTAGTTTCTTCGCCTAATAGAAGAAACTTTTGAAATTTTTAAAACTTTGCTTTATTTCACCACGGGAGGCATAATTTAAGTGTTAAGAATAAGTGGTAAGAAATACGACAGTCTACATTGCGACACAAGTGCAAAAAGAGACCAAATTTTTCCCTTCAGTGGTTTTACTATGAGATTTTGATAGGAATTTCTTTGACACATGTAGTCTTAAGAAAGGCCAATTTAGGTATATTTAAAAGAATGTTGTAAGCATTAAAGATTTTTATCCCTTCTCTTGGAGAGTGAGAAAATGCTGAAATGAGCAGTTGTATAGAGAGTGTGCAGAATCAATTAAATAAAAAAAATGGAATTGGATAAAGAAATAAGAGACCGTTTTAGAATGACATTAATATGAGCTAAATTAAGATAAAAATTAGGAAATTAATTTGGATATAAATTGGATGAAGAGATATAATTACACACACACATATATGCATATTATTTTCGCATTATATTATATATAATGTGAATTTGTCTATATATTTAAATTTGAACAGCTCTCAAATAAATTAAAGAGTCAGAATTTATTGAATTGAATTGACTCTAGCTGAAATTTTAAGGCAGAAATAGCAACATCAATTCTTTATTCTCATGAACTTTATATTTCTCCCATTTGTTCCTCGAATAAAAGTTAAAGTAAAAAGATAGCTAAATTATTATCGTTTTGTAATGAGCCAGTGAATTTCTTTTTTTATTTTGACGTTTTCATTCACCACATTCTATTTAAAAAATTATCTAAAAGTAGACAAAATGCAGCATTCATGCATTATTGTCTGGGTCATTCATGGAATGTTAGCACTCTCATTAAAAAGAATTGAATAATTTATCCACCTTTATAATTTTGGCTGAGCTAGTAAATAATTGGGCAACAAAGCGTACAGTACCGTAGAGACCATTGAATTAAATTGCCTTTTTCAAGCCACACCCACTCTCACAGCTTCTAAAGCCTTTAAAATGCCATCCGAGGACACATAATATAATGAGTTAAGCTGAGGAATTATGAGGATTTTATAGCTGTAATATTAAATGATTACAGTTATAAAATCCTCATATTCATTCGTATTTATTATAAATCCTCATGTTCATGCATATTCCTTCGTCGTTTTATATGAAATCAATGTCATCGCAAATCCAATAACAATATTTAAAACGAACAATTGTTTGAAATTTATTTTCATTTAATTTCAAGTGATTTTGCATATTTAAACAACAATGAAATTAGTTTTATTACGAAAAATTCAAAATAATTAATCAATTTTTATTTAAGATAGGAACAAATTAAGTGATTCATTAAATACAAATCAAAGGAATTTGCTTTGATTATTTGTCAAAGTGCTGCTCTATGAATTAGAATAAATTAAGAAAAATGTATTATTAACAACAATTAGGAAGATTTATAACACTAAAAGCACTGCGTCATGTAACAAAGTACATGTTATATTATGGAACAAAATGTTTTATTTCTTTGAAAAAAAATTGAAATTACTTTTTGAAAGAATTTTTTTTTAAAAATGGCTAAAGATATTTAATTCCTTAAACCTATGTTAGTATCAATATTTAATAGATACGTTTTACAATGATATATAATTTCTTCCAAGTGATGATTCGCCAAATATGGCAATTAATAGAATTTTATTTGGAGCCCTATGAAACTAAAATAGAAACTGTTTCTCAAAAGGAAGTTCATTTTTTGCCACTATCCAAAATAAAAATCTTAAGACCTACTACAAAATAACAGTTTAAGACCTTGTGCGAGCTTGGCGATGAGATTCTACCCCGAGCTTAAGTCTAATCAATGATTGCGCCTTATGACGAGTTAAATTGCAATATGTTTTTGACACTCAATCATAAATAAGGAATATAAAAGTTTTTTTTTCATTCAAGTTTCAAATTCAGAAAATGAATAATGAAAAAATATAATAGAAGCTAAAAGAAAGAAATTATTACCCATATTAGTTAGTTTAAGTATTTTGGACTATACTTTTCCTTCAGAAATAAATTTTAAAGCTTACTCGTAATTCCTATATATTAAACAATCACTTATTATGTTTCTCTTATGAAATTTTACAAAATTTGTTTGCAGAGATGATTTACAAGCCATTGAAGTATTCCTCAAATCTTCATCAGAAAGATTAAAAATGCTTTTATTGACGAAAAGAGGATTAAGTTCAATAAAGATTTTTTAAAAAAATAACCTGTTTTAACTTTGTGAACTAAAAGTAATAGCTTTAAGAAGTATAAAAGTCAAAAGAAATTCGTAAAAGTCAGAGGTAGTGATTGAAATACTGAAAGTAAATCAGAATTTTTATCACAACATAAAATGTTTTGCTTTTAATTAATGTTTAAGAATTTTCTTTTTTTTCATATTCATTTGGTTTATTTTGCTTGTAGTATTTTACACTTTCACGAATTTGCTTCTATCTCCAGAATTTTAATAAAAAATTGTTTCTACTTATAATAGATTTTCTGATTTTCAGTATCTAGTTTGTTAGTTATATAATATTATAAATATTATAAAATCTTGTTATTAGTTCTTTCTTAAATTCTATCCCAGCGGACGCATCTCATATAGAATTAAAATTTAATTTAATCACTTAAATAATAATTAAGCTATAAAAATATCACACTGTTGTCGGGAGCATACATGGGAGCGCACTGTTTCAAAAATCTAGTGCATCATGAAATGAGTGATAATTGATAACAAAATTTCATCTTTACGAAATTTAAAAACTTAGAAAAAAATTAAATATAAGCACAAAAAAATTAACAGTTCTTTGTACTATTTAATTGTGCAAAAAGTTTCAAACACGTCTGAAGTGTGTGAAGATTTAATATATCTCCAAAAAATTTCACGCCAAATATTTTTTATAATATTTTTTTGCTTCGTTAACTTTTTAGTTGTTTTTATTTTCCTAACAAACCAAAGAAATATCGGTATGAATTTTTTATAATAAAACTGAAAAGAAAGCTATCATAATTCATCGGATCACGCAACCTTAATTTATGCATTTACAGTGTAGTTCCGATCCTTAAATACACGTTTTAGTTGTTTCCTTGAACGAAGAGTGACATCAGTTGTGTTTCATGTTCATGAGTTTCTGTTATTCCTAAAATTCCACAGACAGCTGATTTTGACTATATGGACTTTATTTTTATATACTGTTACATAAGCAAATATTTAAATAGAACATACATTTTTTCAAATATTATATCCCAGTTTATATACATGTATATAATCGGATGTTATAATTTATTTTTTTGTAATATTTATATACATTTAGATTTTAAATTAATAGTGATCAAAGCAACAATCAAGACCTGCCACCAAATATATAAAATGAAAAAAGCAACATAGAATTTGAGTTGTTTACATCATTCTTAAAACATCATTATTGCAATTGTTTACATCAAATAAATGACATCTGCAGTAATGCAGATGTTATTTACAAAATTAGAAAATAGTACAGCGTTACTAAACTGCTTGAATTAATTTCATTGTATTTTTGCTTTCTATCCATAGAAATAAAATTAAGGATTGTTTTTTTTATCAACTCTTCTCAACTCTTGAAAAATTGTCCTTTTTTTCATTCATCTCGATTGGCGAGATTCTATAGAATCTAATATGTCACTGTTTTATTGACTGTCATTTCAATGCCAAAACATTCTCCGTGATACTACAGTTCTACTATTAAACATCTTACTGATATCATATTATATTTTCAGGAATCAACCGGGATTATTGTCACTGATGAGTTTTCCGAAACATTTCTTAAATTATTAAAAAATAAATTTAAATTCTTTTAAAATATTTCAATTCAGAATGAATATAGTATACTTCATGTCAGAAAATTATAGAAAAAATATCACAAGTACAGCATGCTTTATTTCGTGAAATACAAAGAGAAAACGATATTAAAAAATTCATTGAGATTCATTTCTCTTTTTGATTAAAAATATCTACAAAAGCAACAAATTTGCAATACTTCAAATTTTGGTAATATTAAATGAAACATTGAAAAGAGTTGTTTTACATTATTATGAGGCTTTCTGCATCCTTTTTCTTTATTAATTTCTTCTCTAGCTTTTCTTTAGTTTTTTTAGTTTCTTAGCTTAATATAACTTATCTAAATTCCTTTATTTTTCTAAGATTAATCTTTTATTAGCTTTTCTTCATTTATTTCTTTTTCTTATCAAACATCTTTCAACTATTTGAATTGTCAGGGATACTTTTTAAAAATATCTCTAATGGGATCCAAAATTAAAACAAAATCGCGTTATTCTGCTTTCAGATTCCGACGGTTGATCTTTAAATTGTCTGACAAATTATTTGTGATTTTATCTTTTTGGAATTAAGAGGTTTTATCAATTTAATCTTACGAATAAAAGCTAAAAAAATATTTTTTAAACATGCATTCCATACACTGTATATGTCGTTAGTTAATTAGTTTTTGCTTTTTAAAAATCTTTTAGATATTATTAGTTTGAATTATCGAATTTCAATACCGTAAGATTTAATGATTTCAAATGCTGTAATCTGGTTTTCTTTTTAATGTAGGATCTCTATTGAATTCAGTTGCCATATGGATTTGAGACTTTTCCCACATGACACTCAAGAGTGTGACATGATAATAATGAGTTGTAAGTTATTTTGATTAATATAAATCATATTAACATATTCTCTAAAAAATTGTGTGCCTAAAATAGATGTAATTTTTTTGAAATTGATTTCAACAGTTTAAATTACAGTTTACAATTAACATTTTGTTTCTTATATTGAAACCCCTTTTCCTTAGTATAAAATCTCTTTCCAGACAAAAAAAAATAACGCCTTCACAAATGCATGAATGTTAAAAAAATTAAATCAACTAAGAGTAATTTAAAACAATTGAGGTTTATAAGTGCCTCACAATAGCGATCTCTATAACCCTCTGTCAGGAATTACTTACAAGAAAAACTGCCAGCCACATTTTAAGTTTATCACATTATAAAATATTGCCCATATGATACTTTAACATAAAAAAAAGGACTTACATTTTTTGACATTTATAATGTTTGCCACTTTAAGTCATTTTAAGTTTTCATCTTATAGCTGAAGAAATCCCATTAAATATTGATTTCTTTATTATATTAAAATTGTAACGTTAAAAATCTGATAGAAACACGGGCAGTCAAAATTTGACACCAAAAGACACCAAAATTTTCCAACTGATCTCTTTCTAGTTTGTAATTTGTCGATTTATGAACTTCGATTTAGCAAATAAGGACTTTCTATGACTCCAGTATTCAATTTAAGTAGTTTTATGTAAAATCTGATATTTTAATACTTTATTAAAAATGTTTAAGACACCATTTCAAATTATGGTTTTAGGAATAAACTGCCATGCATTTGAGGTAATGAATAACTGTTAGCTACGTTATCAACAGTTTATTTTTTAATTTTTAGATTCATTAATTCATTTTCTCAATTTTTAATTTTCTTTCATTAATGTACTAATTATTATGTAATTCTCAATAATTAGCATTGGTATTAACATTAGTAACTAACCTATGAGGTAGATATTGGATGTATAAACTATAATTACCAATGAAAAAAAATAAGAGAATTAAAAAAAATATTATTCATAAAACTATAAAATTTCAGTTAACGGTTTGGATCCCCAATATTTCTTAATTTTGTTTCAGAAGATTTTGATTCAACAGTATGTATTTAATTTAATTTTTGAATTTGAAGATACAAAGTCATCAAAACAGGGTCAGTGATTTCTACCTCCAAGGTTAATTATTTTCATTTGCCCTTTGCGTACTCAACGCTCGCGAATTGGTCTAAATACTTTTACAACAAATAAAATTACTTTAAATTTATATACAACGCTATAAAAATTACATAATACATTCAAATCAATTTATAATATCATAGTTCTCTAAACTTTACAGAATAATCGAGGCATTGAATATGTACTGAATAACTCAATTTTTTATGACGTCCGGCTTAACAGGATATATTTTATTTTATATGTGATGAATTCCGTAATAAAGTAGCAAAAATAAGTTCATTTAAGGTAGTACAAATGAAATCTATTATGAATAAGAAATTAAGAATTTATAAAATAATTTATCATCATTATCAATATTTTAAATAACATTAGATCATTTAGGTGTCTGGAATTTAAACATTAACAGTTATATTTGCTTATTGTTACTTTTATTTCTCAGATCATTTTTCCGTTTCGAATATGTTTTATGTAAACTTTTGAAAAGAGGACAGAATTTACTAATAGACGCTTTACAATTAATGTATTCAGTTCTAGAAAGGGACTTAATCAAGTTAACAAGTGTTTAGAAAGCACTGATATACTGAATATGTTTAACACGCTAAAAAGTTTTCTGTTTCAGTTGTTCAAAAATACATTTTTAAATACATAAATTTTTAATACAAAATTAAACTCGAACTGGTATTCCTTGATTGTTCAAAAATGGATTTTTAAATATATAAATTTTTAATATAAAATTAAACTCGAACTCCTATTCTCTGATTCTTGGCTGCAGTTACAAAAAAAGTTTTTAAAATTTTAATATTTTGATAGGGTAGTTAAAAATGTTTGTTTCAAGATATAGATCGAAAATTTGGAACAAAATGATTTCGTCCACAATAATGAATTATATTTGTTTCATTTTGGTTGTTTTGGTTGTTTCCACAAGAAAATTTATGTAGAATGTATATTGAAAAATAAAGATTTGATATTCCTTTGATTCAAAGAACTATAAGCAAAAACAGAATGTATTGTTTCATTCAATTCTTGAGAATAAATCAAAATAATTGTAGAATATAGAATAGAAATTATAGAACTGAAAGGAAAGCTTTGTATTCTGTAATTTTTGTAGTAATCTTAATCTTGAAAACTAATGGCGTATTTGAATTATTTTTCAAATTTATTAACATATAGCCATAAAATTTATTATTTGATGAACAAAATTGTATTAAGCTAAACAAATGAATATTAGCATACACTGCGTTCGATTAGAATGAATACAAAAAACACAAAGACAATATATGCATTGTTGAAATGCATGCATTATTTCTTTTATATAAAATAGATAAAGAATAATATATAATAAGTTTATAAAAGCAATATATATGTAAATACTTTATTAATAAAAATTGATGAAATAATCGCTATATTTGAAATACATAAATTAATTCCTTTTCGATAACAAGATCTTTAAAAAAAACTGCTGAGGATAAAGTATATAAAAAATTTCTATTCGAGGGGTATTTTCTTTACCAGATGATATTTACGAATTAAAATTAAATGAAAAATATGGAAGTTTCAATATCTTTAAATTAATTGATTTCATTTTGGGTAGTAAGAACATTATTTTAAATTTTGACTATGAATTTAAAACTGTAATATAATTTCGAACAATAGAAAAATTTATTTGAAATAAAAGGTTTCTAGTTGAGTAAGCATAATCCTCTCAGTTTACAATTATAAACAAAATGCAATATCTTCATGTTTAAATATTAGCATTTTTATAGTACCATTTTATTATTTAAATGACGTTCTAAGGATACTAGGCAAAATATGTTAATACAGATTTTAAAGTTTTTGAACAGTTTATTTTACTAATAATTCCAACAAAATTTAATATATGAAGACGGCACTCCATATGAAAACCTCAGAAATGATATTTATCGATATTTTCTAGTTGGAGATGTATGTATTTTGATAATTTTCCCAATTTTGTTTTTATTTATTTTATGAAATAAATATAGAAAAGGAATACTTAAATTCAAACCAACTATTTTCTTCATAATTTTTCAAATCATAGACTTTTCCATGTTCTCAGATATAACGATCTCTAAATGATTAATAACTTAAGAATCAAAATCTTTTACAAATATACATTTATGAAAGTTGAATTCAAAACAACCATTCTCATCATAATTTTTGAAATCTTGAACTTTTCTGGGCGCTCAAATTCGAAGAGCTCTGTATTAATAATAATTTAAGAATCAGAATCTTTTATGATTAATATAAAGATAAATTGATACGACATATTTAATTGTAAAAAGAAATATTTATACCTGACCTTTCCGAATTTGCTGATAGCCGTTCATATCTTGAGCTCAATATATACGATAATCAAATTAAAGATGCAATAAAGTTGAAGGTGACAACAAGCATAATATAGAACGAAATGGGATGATGCTAGTTTAATAAACTGATGATATTTCGGATATTTCCGCTGCAGTCTCTAATATTTATGAACCTTTTGGACTACTCTAATAACATAATTGTGTGATTTTCAGGTAAGTTTTACTTTTTCTTTTTAATATAGTGGCACATACACAGGATGAAATGCAACTTATATGGGATAAAGACAGGAATATCACCCAGGGAGAACATATCGTCCTGCCCCAGTTTGAAATAATAAAAGTATCCAGCAGTGATTGCAAAAAGGGTAAGACAAAGGTTTTACATTTAAATAATGTATATTTATGCCACAAATATCATATAAAGTAGGGCTTCTTAAAAAATTTTCTCTTGTGATTCCGTATGGAAAATAGTTTTGTAAATTCACTTTCATTCAATTTTTTTGTCTGAACCCAAAATTGGAAAATAAATAAAAAATGACACATTAATTAATAATAAATAAAGAGAATTAACAATTAAAAGTGGATATATAATTTCCATAACTTTTATTGAAATGCTTTATGCCTAGATTATTTTCTTGATAATTATTGGTTAATAATATTAAAGAATTTTTTAAAAAAGCAAATAAATAAGAACGGAAATCTTCTGCTACTCTAATATGTAAGATTTTGTTATGATCCTGAAAATAGAAATTCGGTATAAAAATTAAAGATTTGTTAATAATAAATAAAGAGAAATTCAATTAAAAATGGATTTCTATTTCAGCTTTTATAAAAATGCTTTATACCACGACTGTTTTCTCAACTATAGGAATATTAAAGAATTTGAAAAATAAATGCGATGTGAAGATTTCGTTAACCCACTATTATTCTGCATGACCCATCAAGGGACCATGGACTATAATTTAAGAAGCATTGATATAAACAGACTTACCAGTAACAGCCTTAATAAATGCGATATGAAGATTTCGTTATTCCTCTATTTTTCTGCATGACCCATCAATGGATCACGGACTACGGTTTAAAAAGCATTGATATAAACAACCAGTAAGATTAACCAAAGAATCTACGTGCATCTGTATATCTTAAACATCCATTAAGCGCTCAGAGAGCATTACAAGAATTATTTGAATTGAACTGGAAAAATCACGCACATATGTAATCTTTAAGTATCCATTAGGAGCTCTAAGTACATTACAAGAATAACTTCAAGATGAACTGAAAAATCGACGTACATCTGTACTCCTTTAGTGTCTGTTAAGTGTGTTGATACTACTTCGTTCAGTGGTGGCGATGTGGTCGGGTGTGCACAAAAAGAAGAATTGCCTGTTAAGTGTTTAAAGCACATTATTCGAATATAGAGGATGGAGTTAACTAGATGCCGTTATATATACGTGATTTATCAAGGAAATCATTCTTGGGAGTGTTTTTGTAGGCGTGGATTCCAAAATTCTTACAGAATGCATCCTGCCCTTCCCTTTCTATATTCAGTATTTAGCCAAAAATAGCCTTCTCCCATTAGAATTTCCGAAATGTTTATAATTCTATTTCTTAAACAACAATTTTTACGCATTTCTTTATGTCATTCTTTCATATATTACACACATATATATATATATATCAGTATCAGGTAGACTGATCGATATTTTGATGCTTACAAAGTAATACTCTAATGCTCTCAAACATTTTTCCAAAAGAAAGTTAACAATTTTTAAAAAATCCTCGATTTTTTTTGAAAAATATTTACAAATGTATTCTCTTGTTTTATAGGTATATAAAAGGAAAGATAACTTTAAAGGGAAGAGAAAGCATCTCTCTTTTACAACTTGATGAATTTTTCAGAAGTTGAAGATGCATTCGATAAAGCTTATAGAGATACGTAAACATTTCAACGTTCACTGATGAGAATCAGAATTGAAAAGATATATTCGGAACAAATCAAATCTACTATCCAGGCTTTCATTAGAACAAATGGACTAAAAATAAAAGGCTCATAAAATATTACTAGATATTGGATCAATATTATTTTACATTCCATACATAAATTATATTTTAAGAGGTGAATTATATGATCGATACCTCTTTTACAAGATATTTCATTTTTACTTCTCCATTTTATCGTAAGTTGAAAGGATATTGGTATGGATTCTCAAAGAGGGCATTTTTTTAATATACTGCTTAATGAATACATCATGAATAAATAAAGAGATTTTTAACATTCGATATGAGTAATACCGTTGGCAAAATAGCATGAATAATAAAAATACAATTAGAGGATTTATTATCATTATCAATCGATAACGACTATAGGATTAATTAGTTAAGAATTATAAGGATTCGTTAGTTTTGAATGCATATTTTAAGTTTTGTATTTTATCGAAAAACTTATTTACTACTAGAAAATTTAAATAATAATTTATTTGAAAAATATTTCTTCATACATAAACAATGATAATAAACTTTGAACAATGATTGAAAAAGAATTTTGCTTACATAAATCACATGTTTCTGATTTTCAGTATGGAAATTCTTTAATTGCTAAACTGATTATCATTAACTTCTACTTCTTTATTGTTGGACTAAATACCAAAATTGGCTCAAGCGCCATGGAAATCTTCTTACAATTTAATGGATTTAAATGAACAATTTTATATTATTTTAAATAAACAATCTATAGTTTCATAATTTAGTACCAATTAATGTCGGAAAATTATTTTTCATTCTTATTATTCAATGAATTCAATTTTGATTTCAAGATTCAATAAAATTTCAATTTTGATTTCAAGATTCAATAAAATTTCAATTTTGTTTTCTTTTTGATTTCTGCATTGTGAACAGTACTGATATTAAATTCTTGATAGTTCGATTATCTAAAACATTAAAGTAAATGTCATGTTACGTTTTAGGAATATATATTAGGAATTATAGTTTTAATTCAAATGCGTTCATTGAATTCACAGGGCATTCGGGATATTTATGCTTTCCATGTAATTTTTCCATAAAATTATGCCATCGAATGACATAATTTTTAGTTTAAAAATACAATAATGCGATGCAATTGTCTGATTCGCGAAAAACTGCCTTGGGATGAAATTTCTCGTAGCACTTTATTTTCTTTAGAACGGAATTGATTCACCTTTCCCTTAGAAGAATTTCATTCTAAAATTCCACATTCAGACTTAATCAAAATTCTCCAATATCTATTTCCAATGAAAATAAAAGAAAGGTTATTAAAAAAATATTTCTCTATTTTAGTTAAAAGTTTTCTTAACCAATATAAAAACATGCAAGTCCACCACACAGATTGAGAACCATAAAAAATGCAGCCAAAAGTTTATTCCGTCTTTATTTATAACTAGCCGCCTTTGGCGACCAGCCGGTTCGCCAATCTTAATGTTCGTTAAAATTTTAATAATTAAATATTTTATACAATTCCTACTTTAATAGCTTCTTCATCAAAGTATTTTAAAACTTCAAATTTTGATAGTCATATAATTCACTCATAATATTATAAAGGCCTTCAGTCATAACGTAATATGTATCTCTCTAATTTTCTGTTATCTCTCGTTGAATTTATGCTTTAAATTAAAGTGGAAAGAATTAATCTGCAATTAATATAATAATATTTTTTACTGAAACAAAGACTTTTTTTATAATATGATTACTGATAACAAAGTCACTGAGCATTTAAACTTTATGGGCACAAAAGAATATCTTTCTTAATTTATGTAATATCTCAAGAATTTGGCAACAAAATTTTCTCAGATTCATCATGAACAGATCGATTAATTAACAATGTTTAATTTTAAATGCATCAGACACTAAGAAAATAAAATGAATCGTTTAAAATAATCGGTCGAAAACAGGTTTAAAAAAACTACTTAAAAAACGATGTACTTAAAATTATAAGCATATACAAAAAATATATAAATAACATAAATACAATTTAATTACAAAAGCATGCAACTAACCTAAAAATAATTTTAATCATCCGTTGATAATGGTTGTCATGTCAACAATCAGAACACAATGCGCATGCGTGAATTTTCAACGCCAGTTACGGTAACGCAAATGAGTGAATTTTTCTACGCCAGTTGGGGTAACGCTATACAGATTAGACATTTTTAATTTCCTTTATTCTGTGTTATTTTAATTCAAAAGTACTTCAGAATGAATCTGAAGGATGGATTAATTAACAATGTTTAATTTTAAATGTATAAACCATTAGGAAAATAAATAGAATCGTTTGAAATAATCGGCCGAAAAATGTTAACCCTAGCCTCATTACTGTTGGGGGGGAAAACAAAACAAAAACTGAAGCCTTACTCATTTGGCGGTGGGGAAAATGGAAGATTTTTTTAGCGGGAAAGTTCGTTTTTAATTAATAATTAAAATTCTAATAAAAAATTCAAAAAAGGGACTCCAAGTGCACATTCCCGACCTCTAAGGTATGCATGTACCAAATTTGGTAGCTGTAGGTCAAATGACCTGGCCTGTAGAGCGCCAACACACACACACACACTCACTCACACACACACACACACACACACACACACACACACACACACACACACACACACACACACACACACACACACATTGAGCTTTATTTATAAGTATAGATAGTGAATTTCATTTAGGTTCGTTCAATGGACCTTAAAATAAAGTAAAGGGAATTGGGTTGATTAAAACTGAGAATTATTTTTGGCTTAGGTATAATATCGGATCAAATTGGTCTGAAAGATGACGAGGCAGGTGTCAATAATCATTTCTTCAACACTGGCGGGATGATTATGAATCTAATGATGATTCATGCCTCAATGAGTAAGCAACAATTTAACACCTGCCAGAGTGCTTTTTGTGGCACATGAAACAGAAGGAATAAATTATACCATTTGCTTTGTGTATAAACTAACAGACAAGCATGTGAAAACATATTAGGAACACTTCATTTGATTAATTCTTGGCAGTTTAGTTTTATCTGCTATCTCAACTGATGTCAAATTTTCTTTGAAAAGTGTTGTCGTTCCGATACGACTAAATCTTCATAAGACACTTCCAAGTGTTCGCGGATCCCACACAAATTTTGTATAAAATTATGAGGAATGTGAATATTTACATTTTCTTTTACAAGCTTAAAAAATATGATATTTCAATTCTAGCTAACACTAGGACAATTTTTTAAAATTGTTTTATAGATTTTTCAGATAAATTGATTTAGTTATAACCATGACTTCGTGCTTATTTTCATGACCTCAAAATGAATTTTGGAATCATTTGCATGCATTGCTTTATATATATAAAAAAGCTTTTCTGATTTGTTTTCTCTCTTTGAGTGATTACTAGAGAAATATTTCGTAACAAAATTTAGATTATATAATAACTGAATAAAGATTTCTAGACTTTTGAAATTTTGATGCAGAAGTACCTCATAAATTGGGGTTCTTTGCATGGTTTTTTTTCTTAGTATATTTCATCAATAAATTCAATGTGGAGTAACTTTAGATATATTAATTCATGCCTGGATAGAAATATGCCAGAGAAAAATCCTGAAATATATCAAAAAATGTTATTCGAATAAAATTACCCATTTTCAATACTAATAATTTCAATAATAATCTGAGAGTAGTAGCATATTTTTTATAATAATCTTTGCTGGGTGATATATGAATAAATCTATCTATTACCACAGCTCTCTTTGAAAAGTAAACGTTTATTATCATTTTAAGGTCTACACCATTGACACGAACACCAAAGTCACTCAGTTACACTACACAAACTACAAAAGCGTTTCTCTCCTTGTTAATCTTTTCGCCGTCCTCTCCTGTCAGCGAAAATTTCTGTTTTTTGCCGCATTAGAACAAACAAAAATAAAAACTCAAACAAGTAACCATTTACAAAACGTTTTAAACATTCAAAAGTTTTAAAATGTAGAACGCTTCAAGTGTGCTACGGCTTATATGCAGAAGTTTCACTTGAACGCGCTAGGCGCGTTACGGACGGCGAAGAAGTTAAAGAAAAGCAGAACTCTTCCTAGTTTCCTTACATGCAGTTGCTTAATTTTTGTTGCATATTCTTTGTTTGAAGATTCTATAAAAATTCTAGAAATCAGAAAAGAACATAATTTATCTTATGAAATGGAATGTGGATGAGGCATGTTTCTCTTGAGAGTAATTCGTGCACTAACAAGATCCTAGCTTTTGTTCATACATACAGAGCATATATGCGGCAAAAATAATTATTTCTCACTTTATTAATTAATACTTAAAATACCAAATATAAATTAAATTTTAGCTGTAGCTATTTTGTATCTCATATTTGCAGGGTTGAAAGAAGCCTTTCTTTTTGGAGTCAAAATTACCCTATCCCCTTCCCTCAGAAAAAAAATTAATTACAATTTCAAAACAAATACAATTGACATTCAAAGCAACAGAATGAAAGCTAGGTTTATTGCCTTTAATAATGAAATGTACTTCGTTATCGTTGTACTTTCTGTACTAGAGAAAGATTTTTCAACCCTAAAACTTTCATTTCAAAGTTAGCTTAATGTTTTCTTTGTTTTGTAACGTCCTAAATCGTTCTTGTAAATGATTAAACAATGAAAAGCCCTCATCAGTGCTGCTAAGAAATGATAAGAATTAGTCTTCCTCTTCCCACTCCTACCCATAGTTAGTGTGTTTTATTTAAATTTTGAGCATAAATGTTATAACGGTACATCGTTAGATCTACTGATGTAAACTCGTATTGCAACATCTAAATCGAATAAATTTTACTGAATATTAATGGAATTATAATTTTTTGAATGGAATTTCGGAGTAATGGTGTACTTTGTCCTGTAAATGACTTTTGGACTGTTATTTGTCTAAAACGCAGAACGACGTAGGAACCGGGATAGTATGTCACAATCATTATGTTAATAAAATAACTGGAAAACCGAACTTCGCACGACATTTTTTTTTTGTAAAATTGTATTTTTTTCGGAGAAAACATTTAGATATAAATAACATACTGATTGCATGTGAATATTTTTGAATCTTACCTACATATTAACTTCTCATTTAAATAAAAAAAATCATGAATGCACTGAGTTTGACATGTTATTCGAAACAATTTGCTATATTACAGAATTCATTTTACAGTTTATCTATCATTATTTATATTTTTTAACTTAATCTCAGCTTTACCATGATGAAATATGGTCCGAGATAGCACTATATAACATTGTCAACCTGAGAGCAGATAGAAAAAGGCTTTAATAATTAGCTATAAAAAAGTTTTTTTTGTGTGTGTCTAAAATTGCGTTTTTTCAGGAAAAGTAAAACTTTATCTGAATATAAAATTTTTATCCAAATCGATTGAGCCGTTTCCGAGATCCACGAAGTAAATAAATTTATATATATACAAGAGTTGTTAGCTTAAAGTTGTAAGAGACGTTCAAAATGCGTCAATTTTTAATTGGGAGTCAAATTTATTTCATGTTTACATTTTCTGTGATACTCCTATTCTAAGATTAAGTCATGAAAAAGAAAATGTGTTAAAAAAGTCAAAAGTTTTTCCTTTATTTCAGATGTACGCTTTTCCTGCCTCAAAGCCTCTGTCATGATGACCAGAAGATCCGGTTATTATATTACAAATGTCTACATACCAACTTCGTTAATCGTCTTCATGTCTATGCTTTCATTTTGGATTCCACCTGATGCCGTACCAGCGAGGGTTACTTTAGGTGTGACAAGTCTCCTAACTATAGTTACAAAGCAGTACCAAGCCTCTTTGCCAAATGTTTCATACATAGTTGCACTAAATATATGGCTTTCAGCCTGCATAGGATTTGTGTTTGTCAGCCTTTTGGAATACGCTACAGTAATTGCTTTGCACACAAGTCTGAAGAAGAAATCGAAAATTAATGTTTCCACTAGTAATGAACATGTGAAAGTTGTACACAAGGTACGTATTGCACAAATCTCACTAAAATATGAACTTAAAAAATATTTTTAATACCAGGTATTTGGCTTTAAAGGGAAGATTAAAATATCCTGACAACAAATTATTTATTACTTAAATTTCAGCTTCATGTATTTATGGATACGATATTTTGCTTAAATTGATTTATTATACACTGGTAACTCTTGAATATTGACTAGTTTGTTTTGAATAGTGAATGCTCTTTGTTTCATTTAAATCAATTATGCATAACTTGGTGTTCATGATTCCTTTAAACGAATATTTTTAAGCATTGAAATGTCTTAGGTATTTAAACCATTCGATTTAAATAGCCTTACACTTATTCTATTGATCGTATAAATGAGCATTCCTAACGGAATCGAGTGCAATGACAACAGAATTCTGCTAAAAATTGAATTGTTCGAATTATTCATCTTCTAATTGCAAGTTATCTTTAGCTGGCTCGCTGGTATTAAGATTTCACCTTTTAATTCCTGAACTTCAGATAATAAACAGAATTAATGTTTTAAAAAAGTAAAAGAAATCACTCAATCAAACATTAGATAAATGGACACAAGTGATTTGAATTTTATTGCGAAAATGAAATGAAATATTGAAAATTATGCAAAAAATGCTTTTAAAAATTGTTAAGATTCAGAAAAAATTCACGATCATTTTAATTGTCATTATTACAAAGACGATGTTTTTTTAAATTTTAAAACGGCTTGAAATTATTTTTTATGCAACGGTGTTTATCGAAGTTTTTGTGGGAAAAGCCAAAATTTGAGATCCTTAATTTATTAAAATTTTAATCGAAATTAAAGAAATCGCTTTGAGATGAACATTGAAAACTCCTACGTTAATTTGCGCAAAATTTAGTAACTAGAGATCAAAAGGTCATATCTGTAGATCACCAAGACACATGCAAACTCACGCACGCGTTAATTATTAATAGAAAATATGAAATATTTGAAGCATATTTTTTATAGTCAAGAAACAATAATCATTGTAGGAAATTTATTAATCTGACTGAAATTGTAAAATGAATTGAAATGAAAACTCAAAATTATCTTTTTGGGGAAACTTCTTTCTATTTCAGATCTTTATTGCATTTGAGCCTCGGAATTCCTTCCATAAATAAGAATTTGAATGCAGTTATTTTTAAATTTGGACTACCAACATTCGAAAACAAGTGTAAGATTCAAAAAATTTAGGGACGATTAAAAAAGCCTTAAAATTGTTCAAAAGTTAATGAAATTTGAAAAACAAATGCATTAATCTAATGATTTAAAAAAAAATTATAATGTGATTTGAAAAACAAGGAGATGAATCAAATACATTAACCTAGTGATTTAAAAAAAATCACGCGCACAATGCAGGGAAACATGTGTAATAATATTAAATTATTACCTCTTACTTGATTTTTGTATTTTAGTTCCTAAACATTTTTTTTCCTTTGCAATACGAGAACTTAAGGATGAGTATTAATTCCAAAATGCATGAAGAATAATTATATGAATAACAATAATTACTCAATAGAATTAAAAAAATATAAACAGTTTTTATTACGCAAAAATATTTTATTTAGTTGCATTTCGTGATTTGAAAATTAATGCTAGAAAATTAAATTTACTGTGAGACGTACAAAAAATTGTCAGTTTCTTTATTTCCAAAAAAGTTTGAAACACTCATTTTAAAATATTACATGCTTTTGGTAGGGAATTTTTATGATAAATTATTCATTAAGTTCATTTATACATTTGAAAACTTACTAGCTGATATTTTTCACTTTTAAAAAATAAGAAAATTAAATATTTCAAAACTATTACTTTAAAAACAAATAATTCAATCATAACAAATTCATCCAAACACTATCAGGATGTGCTACAAAGGAGTTCCTCATTTTAAAATAAAGTAACTCGATACGATGATCGTTGGAAAAATAGAACCAGTGACTTTTTAATTTTGAAAAACATCAAAATTTGTTATAGAAATTTTAAAATTACTTGCAAATATTACCGGCAGATGGCGTTGCACCTCGTAGTCGCAGTATGGAGTAAAAAAAAATGGCTATGAATTCTGATTTACAAGTATTCGCAACAATTAAGACACAATCGGCTCAAAATGTGCACTTTTCGCACTGCAGGGCACATGCAAAAAATAAAAATTTCCGTCACTCTGTACGGTGTCAAAGATAATGGACGTGCATGAATCTCCTATCGACTTATCACGATTGTCTAGGATTGCGGCGTTGTTTTCAAAAATAGAGTTCTACCATGTTTTCCACATAAAGTACTTATAATCTCAAGGAGTAAGATAGCCGGGAGACTAATCCATGTCTGTTCCAGAAAATGTAGAATAGTTTGAAGTTTTTCTTAAAGTTTTCCCTTAAAAAAAAAAAAAAAAAGGTTGGGGTGTGGTGTTAATCTACCGTTAAACTTTTGTTTTTGAGACCAGGAGGATTGAGGTTCGAAACTGAATTCCAACAAAGAACCGCCGTGCAAGCGGGTCTAAAGCGCTTTAATTCCTCCAGGGATAAATGTCCCCCCACCGGTGTGGTGTGGAAGTTTTTGAGAAAGGGCTCATAATGTTGTTAAATAAAATAACTGATTAAACAATTGATAACAGAAAATTGAATCATATTAACATAGTATCCGCAATATCCCAGTGACAACACATAAAACAAATTACAACATTATCAAATGAAAAAATTTCCATATCATCAGGTTTGATGGGCTCCAGACCATTATGAATTTAAGATACAAACAAACTAAATAAGATTACTCATTGTTAGTTAAAAATAAATCTGATTTATTGATATTTTTAGCAGTTTTGAATTTCTCATATTAACACAAGTTTCCTATTTATACAGCAAAATATATAATATCATTTGGGGTCACTTAATGAGTAAATATTAATTAAGACAAACATTTTAAAATTTCAATATCATTAAATTTGAGACTACATACAACAAAGGATATTCTGCAAGGAAGACTGCATACTACAAAGGAATATTTTGTTATCTTAGCAAAATATTCCTATTTATACAAGGATTCTGTAATACATTGCCATGTAGAATTTTACCTTAAAATTTACCTTTTTTTAATAACGTATATCGCTTATATATTATAAGAAAATAATGTATACAGCTCATGATATAAGATTTTAGACATATACCGCTGCACAGTGGTTGTACATTTTTAAAATGTATGTGCAATTTTAAAATACTACCGAACAACTTGATAATGTTAACAAAAATCTTTTCTCGATTTTTAACTAATTTTTTAAAGTCAGTTATATCCAGGGTAATAAAATGGAACACTTATCTGTAAGGATCTTTTCAGCACTCAACAAGATGGAGGTAATTCGTGAGAGAGTCAATCCTTCGTTATTCATCAATAGGAGGAGGGAAACTGCTCAGAGTGGACGAATCATTGTCCATTTCAGGCGTTTTTGTTTGTTTGTTTACGACGGTTATATCTCTTGAGATGTGCACATCAAAATGGAACGCATGATTGTCACACCGGATAAATATTCTACTTTTTTTTGTTGTTTGTAGATGCCTTCCACCTCACAGGCAAAATGTAATCATTCATCTTGTTATTTACCAGTAAGCCGTTAGCTCCATGCTCCGATCGTTGTCCATTCTAAGGGGGCAGGGTAGCAACGCACAACTCACCGAAGGATCAACTTCTGGTGATAAGTCAAAAAGCCAAAAGTCGAAATCCATGACACAGTGGCGATTTAGTTTATATAGCCTTTTTGTGCTTTGAGTTCCTCCACATCTTATTGGCTTCTTGCCGTTTAACGGATTCCATTCAAATTCGGATTCAATAACGGATTCCTCACACAGTTCTGGCTATTTCCGACCGCAATGATCCTTTTCGTTTCGGAAGGCTCCATATTCTTCGAAATTCTTCTTTTTGATTGAAGAGAGAGGAGAGAAAAAGAAAAGGCGCATTTCGTAGGAAACGGCATGACTATCTTAGATTTACTCTATTCTATGGAAATTTTGAAATGCTCATACGTAAAATTAGAAAGTTATAATTGCATTTTCTGAATGTTGATAATCAAAAAATTATTTTTTAAATACCAATCTGATAATTAAAAAGTTAAATATAATAGCAGCGTTGATTAAAAAATTAAACATAAATACAAAATGTTGACACGCCAGGGTGCTAGTTCAGGTAGCGTCTTCTACATGTAACCGGGATTCAAAATGACGAGCTCAATCCGAAGATATTCCTAATGAGGCTTCAAAACGGGCTAAAGAAAATTGCATCATCTGTGACTATAGTTTATTACCTACCGATAGTATTTTTATGACTTTCAAAACAAATATACCAAGTTTTCTATTGATCTCCGTTGCCGAGATATTTAATTTAGATATTTAATTTGAAAAGAAATAGTTCCTTTGTAGACCTCGCTATATTATTTGTCTCAAAAGACTAAAGAGATTCTAACGCTCTTAATAAACTCACATTCTTTCTAATATACAACTGAAGGATTTTAAAAAAAATGTGGAAAATTGACAATTAACTTCATTGCTTTTTAAAACTGATTTTGTCACATGGAAATGACTCCTTTAAATGAATATCAATTTTTTTACCCCAAAAATCTGATGTGAAAAGTTATATTAAGGATAATGATCTATGTTAGGCCAAGACTACTGAATAAAATATTAATTTTTTGTTGCATTGAGCATAATAGCATTCGTATCGGTTTGCATATTATCATATATTTTAAGTAAATTGAAAGCATTAAAAGTAAAAATAATATAATTCTTGTTATTTAGGTACTATATGTTTTTTGTTTTTAGGATGTATCAGTTTAGTTGGAAAAAAGAATCGCAACCGGTGTCCTGGCATAGGGGTAGCGCGTCTTCCCCCTGATCTGGGCGTCTTGAGCTCGAGTCCCGGTTTGGGCATGGTTGTTCGTCCAATGTTCTATCTGTGAGATGTGTGAGTGTACCCTCCTGTAAAAAGGGGTTATGCAAGCGAATGAGTGATGCGTGAGTTGCAAAGTCGTACTCTTGGCCCTAGATGGCGCTACTAAAAAATCAAGAGGCGCTTTCCCACCGGCTTAAATTGCTGTCTTCGTAACAAGTCCATGGCAAGTGTTGTTGTTGTTCGTAAGAAACAACAACAACAACAGAATCTCAGATATATACTATTGTAGTACTTATGTTAATCAACATTTCGGTTGGAATCCTAATTTATATAGTAAGTACTACTAATTAAAGAAACAAATTGCCTAATAGGTAATAACAAGATAGTGATACTATTTTTTTATTGATAGCACAGTTAACAAATGTTTTAAAAATTCTCATACTTTCTCAATAGTATGCTATAACTCGGAAATAAAAATTATTGAGATTCGCTTAAATATCCATTTGCATTTAATTAATATGGTTAAAAAATATGAAGCCCATATGCTATTTCTCTGTTGGATTTGTTAATGCTTTATTGTGAAGAAACAACGCACAAAGAATAATGAATTGTTTATCGGAAAGCATATCATGTGTATGTCAGCATTACGGTTCAAGCAAAGATAAGAAACAGGAATCTTTAATATTAGGTTCACTGTACATGCTCACCTTACAAAAGATATATGAAATTAAAAAAAAAAAACAATAGCTTATTTTTTTTCTGAATAAAAGTGTTATTTTTTTTGGTTTGGTTGAAAAAAGATGTTTGTAAAAAGTACATCTGCGTCGACGCTTACAGAGGGCCGCGGTGGCCTGGTGGTAAGGTCTCGGCCTCTGAACCGGAGGGTTTCAGGTTCGTGTCCCGATTCCACCGAAGAACCATCGTGTAAGGGGGTCTGTTGCACGTTAAATTCGTCATGACCAAACGTTCTCCCGATGGTGTGGCGTGGTATGGTGTGGCGAGGAGGGTGCGAGCTCAGGTGTCGTCCTCGTCTTCTGATAGCGGTTCAGAATTACAAGGCCCGTCCCATAATAGCCCTAGTGTTGCTTTAAAAGGGAAGTTAATATAACTAAACAAAACTCGACGCTTACTGAAGAGCGGATGATTTATAATGATGAAGAAGAATAAACTCGGTTATATAAATTTGTTCGCGGACATTCATGTGATAATCTTTTCTCTATAAAGGAGTAATAAAAATAGTTATAAGATATTTGTAACTTCAGATTAAATCTGTTATCTATTTCTATCAGTAAAAGTGCAGAAATATGTTTATTTTTAAGTTTAGAGGGACTAATCACAAATTTAGATGGAAATATTTATCTCAGAAATCCAAATTAATTCAAAACAGAAAAACTGTTATATGTAAGTATTTTTCTAGTAGTATATCAATCTAGTAGTATTCAATCATCATGAATGCAAAGAAATTTTATAATCTCACATAATGTTGTTCACATTCATTCATCGATAATGGCAACATCAATTTTACAAAGAGGACTAGCAACTTAAGAAACTTGTCCTTTAAAATAGTGCAGAGAAGCACTAGAATGCCGAACAAAT
>JAPMOR010026556.1:288446-312629 GCA_026543865.1 Argiope aurantia | reverse complement strand
CGCAATTGTGTGCTTTCTAATAGAATGCCATATTTCAGCAACGAGGAACGTTTGGATATACTGACGATTTATGCTGTATGTAATCGTAATGCCGGCCTAGTTGTAGAAGAATGGTGAAAGATATATTCAGTTAATCTTGACTGGCATTATGTCCGCCCTAAGAGATTAACTGTCTCTGGGAGGGCACTCTCTGTAGATTTTTGCCAATGAATTCAAAAAAGCTGTATTTAAGTTACAAGAGATGGACTCTATCGCCCATACGCAACTATTATGAAAAGAATGCAACTTTGTACAGGTGTCGAAACTGTTCACTTTGAACACGTTTTTAAACACTTCAATTAAAGTATTATCTGATCATTTAAAAAAATTGATGAAAGTTAATAAAAGTTTTTTTTATGTTCCGATTCTTCTCTTAATAATCTTTCGTGATATTTATGTTATCCTTGAAAATTACAACGAAAGTCTGTTTTAAACACTTGCGAAAGGTATGGAAAAAAGTCTGTCTTTTTTATCTCTGCACATTTTACAGATAGAAGAATGAAATTGGGTGTCTTTGCAGATGAGTGTTAAAAAAAAATTACACATTGATAATTTTTGTTATGGGGACCGTATAAAAATTTAATATTTGCAACTTTTTGTTATCTTTCTACAGAAGCCAAAATATTTTCATACTATTTGGTGCTTTATTTTCTAAACGTTGTAATTAGAAGTATATGTCTAATTGCAGTAGTTAAGGAAATAAACACTTGTTCCACTTTTTTTGGGATGCTTTACATAGATCGTTTTTTCATTTTTTTAGATATATCCAAGAGATGCTCGCTCCATCAGAAATGGCTGGGCACACAGGAAACCAAAAAAAGAGACTTTTTGGACAAAACATTTGGCCAAATTTACACCAGAAAATATTGATTATGTATCTCGAATTTTATTTCCTTGTGTTTTCATCGGTCAATGTTCCATATATTGGGCCCTTTATTATCGCACTTGATAAATCACTGAATATAAATTTCTTGATATATATGTATGCTTTACACTTGAAGAGTAATTTTCAAAATGCATTGATGCAATACCTGAATGTAAAGAAGTAACACAAGAGCATGCTTCTAAAATTCAATTTCTAGATAAATACACTCCGCAGATTTTAAATTCATGTTTTAAATTTTGAGAATTTATCAGTGTGTTGACTATTCATCAATGTTGACTATGAATCATGAATTTTTTTTGTCTTCACCAATCAGTATTCTATATATTGGGTCATTAACCATCGCGATAAATCATTAAATATGAAGACTTTAAGAAAGATGCATAATATTTTACAAGACTTCACTTCTACCATAAAGTATACATTTTACAAGTTTGAAATAATTTTCAACACGTATTACTGAAAAATTATGTGCAAAGAAATGAAATTGACGTACGATTATCAAATTAAATTTTTAAATGAATATATTTCTCAGGTGTTCAAATTTTTATTTTAACTTTTGAGAATTTATCAGTGTAAATACTATATGATTTTTATAGTATTTAATTGTATATATTTTAAAATCAAAAATATAATTTTGAGTTTAAAAAACATAATTTTGGAAAGATTGGAAATTAAAAAAAAATTTAAACTTTCCATTCCTTAAGTTCGAGCCACGCCTAATATACTCAAGAAATATATTTCAAAGCATAGCATGAAATGCAAAATATATGTAATACTGAATTAGACTTCTCTATAAAGTTAATTTTGCGTTATTTCGTATACTCGTTGATTCCTCGATACAAATTCGAATTCGCCGATAATTCAAATTTTTACTCCAATCTGTTCAATTTCCTATCAATATAATATTTAAAATCGTCTACAATTCAAATTTACATTTTTTAAAATTCGAAGCAAAAACTAAAATTTATATAAAAAAATTGTTTTTATTTCTAGTAGTGAAACTTACTTGCCTTGCATCTACTGTATATATTTTAATTAACGTAGAACTGCATTAAACCAGGAAAACAATGAGAAACATCACTTTTTTAAAAAACCTTGATGACAATAAATGTGAACTGTACTGTTTATTTCGAGTTTTATTGCGCAAATTCTATATTTAAAGCTGTGAATTCAATTTATTTAATGCAATTATTCAATTATTTATTTATTAAAAGTATTATTTTCAAAGCTACTGCATTTTTTGAAATTATAATTATTGTCATTTTTTAATATTACCAAATTTTTAATATTACTTCAATCAGTATGTATTATTTATTGAAACTGGGAAACTAATAAATGTATTATTTATTAAAATTATTAAACTAAATAACAAAAAACAAATTTTGTATGCCCTTTTTTTTAAAGTTGTTTTCTTCTCTTGCTATAATGGCTTTTCTTCCAGTTTTTCTTAATTCAATCTTTTTGATTTATCAAATTTTTAATTTAGTCGTATTTGTTTCGAAACGAACAAATAGCTCACCTAATGTTCTGTAAAAACATACCACCGATTTTTCACCACTATTAGCCAAAACTAGTATCAATCTAGAGTATATTGCAAATTTGCATAATCCTGCCATTTGATAGAACAACGACGGTGTAATGGAAGGCAGATGATCACTTTATCCATTTTAACATTTTCAATGAATGTGTCTATTTTAATAAGCTCAGATTGATCCTTTTATTTCATATCTATGTAAATAAATTGTTCTACTTTGATAATGTGCATTATCATGCTAAATGTTTCAAAATAAAAAAATAAAAAAATAAATGTCTGTGTAATTGTTGTATTCTTACTTTTAATTTATTACATATATAGATAGTTCATCGATACGCAAATCATGCTCATTATGGACAATGAGAATGATGCTCATTTTGGACAATGAGCATTATTTATGAGTACCGATAATGTCATTGCTTTAAGAAAATTTGATTTTCATTGATTTCATAACTTAATAAGTTTTGATATAAAAAATTGAAATGAAATTTCATACAACTGCTTCCAAAATTCCTTTGTTCACATTAATCGTTTTAATTCAAAGACAAAATTTTAAATTTTTTTTATGTCTGTATTCACTTCTAAGATAACAATGAACAGTAAAGAAAAAAAATCAGTAAATGGTTTTTCAATGAGTTCAGGGAATGTGAGTACCTGAATGAAATTAGCTAAAAGTGGTAAAGGTTGCAAATAACAAAAGTGAAAGTATTGGTAAATAGCAGGAACATTATTCGGCCATCCCTTGGGGATAACACATTATCGACCTTTTTTCATGTTGTTTTCTATTAATTAGAAGACCACCAGGAACTTTTCCTAGTATACAGCATTATTCATTTGATATTTTAATATGAAAAAGGATATTTTTGGAACGGAATTTTTGAGCTCTAACATCGTTTAGAAATTTTAATTTTCAATCATACCTAGCGCCAAGGGATCGTTAATCATAATCCTAAAATTATAATGCAGTCTAGCTTGTTGTGGGCTTAATTTAATGGTATCTTTTTGTGCACTTACCCAAAATTTGGCATTTTTCTTGTTAGTTATTTGCAATATTCACCTAACAATACGATGGATCTTAATGATTGAAATGTGTTAATATTCAATCAAAATGGAAACGAAAAGATATATATGTTATCAGAAAATATGTTTTTTCTTATGCATAATAAACTAATTCAAAATTAATAAGTATCTTCAATATTACATCAAAAACCAATTTAATTAAAGATACTACTATAATAAAGAAATATAATGTAATGGATAGATGCTATTATATCGCAATTAGTTAAGTTTATTTGTATTTATACCATTCTGATCGGATTAAAATCATCATTTGTCTAGAATTAGCTGGCACTACCCCTCTTAATCCAGGACTGGAAACGTTCCCAAGAATAATAACAATTTTGACTCTTTTTAGAAAATATCAACGGAATTTAATTTTTAACGTTAGATGCTAAAGAATACGTTTTTCCAGTTTTTACAGTTCATAAAGTTAACAGCATCAATTCCTTTGAATAATATTAAATTTCATGTGTACTTAGGTGCTTTCGTTAAAGCGACCAGAATTCCTACCTAGCCAGGATACTACTAATTTTCAATCTAGCTCAACGTATCCTTGTCAATATTTAGAATGTTCTGGTTTGATAATAAGAAAAAACTGATAATTTTATGTTTGATAAATCAAAAAGATGTCGTATATTTCAGTGGAAATACTTCTTTGATTTTTTTAGAAATTATTCCTTGAAAAAAAAGGCAGTATGTTCATTAATGAAACGACAAAGATGTAGTGTAAAATTCCTTTGAATTTCTTAACTAAGCAAATAATTTTTTCTGGTCATAATTGACTATAAATATGTGCATTCTAATTTTCAAATTTCATTATTATTCAGAACTTAATCAACTTATTTTAAATTTATCTTAAATTAGGCTTAGTCAGAATGCTTGCTATCCAGAAAGTTTTATTTCATTTAACGAAACTTTGTGGAAATTGATTCTTAATTTAGTTGAGAATAAAAAATTATATAGTAAAGCACCTAAGAAATACGTATCTTTAACAAAATATGACTTAATATAATATTTTACTCAGGCATTGTATAGAATATCAAACGATATTTAAAGTAAGAATTAAAATAGAGCCAGGAAAGAATTTTTTTATCGAAAAAAAGTATTCTATAGAAGCTCAAGCAGCATATTTTTATCACTTATCATTCGAAATGCAAATTGGTTTTTCTCTGTCTTAGATGAGCATAAAATCAACCTGCCTTGTTACGTAAAGTGCACAACACGTCATTAATAGAAACATTTTATTCTTTGACAGTTTGTCGTTTAGCATTATGAAGATTGCTAAGGAATGTATGAAATATTAAGCATTCATTAGTGATATATTTAAGCTGAAATTTTGTGATTTGCAAAACCTTTTCAACAACGCAACTGAAAACCATTGATCATACATTGACTGATATTTGTTTTCAATAATTGTGACTTTTACAATCTTTCCAAATTTCTTACAGATCATAATTTGGAATTTCCAAATGCCTTTTATTGAAAATTTGCTTCGAATCGTAAATGCAATAAATGAATAATGCTTACATTTACTTGAGTAGTTCCCTTATTAAACAAATATTGAATTAATAATGAAATTTTGTGTAGTAAGAAAATAAATAATCTCTTACTACACTGTATTTGTTAAATTTAAAAGCTACTTTTTCTCATTTTTTTAGGCTGCATATACGGATATTTGAATTAGAAACTATTTAAATTTTTTATATATTCGTGGTGTACAATTCCAGTTTGCCAGTAATCATTCTTATAAAGCAGAATTTAAATTTACAATATGAGTTTACTAATCTGTTATTTTTTTTATCTATTTTTTATCTATTTATTATCTTTTGCTTATGAAACAATTTCTATTTAAGTAACAATTTTCATTTAAAGATAGATCTGTTTGTAAGATATACATGGATACCAAGTAAATAAATAATAGAAAGATAAAATTTTGACAATGTTATCGCATTCTCTTGAAGGTTGAAATTTCTTTCAGGATATTGACCTCAAAAGAGAAAGTCTTTATGAGGAAGGCGCAATTACTCTCTGTTATCCCACATAACAGAAATTCTATTATCTGCAGAGTTTTCAAAACACTGAATGTTTTGTTATACAATACGAAAATCCACGGCAAGTAAAATTAAGTTTATCATCACGAACTCAACATCTAGAATTTCATATCTTCTTATCTATTTTTATACACTTGACACTTTCATTAAAATACCTCCGTTGAATCTAAAATTTCATTAAACAAATGATCTTTTAGTTCATTTGGACTACTATTTAAAAATATCTATACGACATCTGAATCAATATATGTTATTTGCAGAACACTTTGGATGTAAATAGTCATAACGATAGAAGTTTGTTTCCACCTAATGGAATTGTATCTACTCATATTGTTCACGAACACTCAAATGAACACTAATCCTTAAAATCGGGTTGAAACAAATAGTGATCCATTAATATAAAAAAGCGGATTATCTAATGCAAAATAAAATTAAATGCTGTAGGAGAATATTAGCATTAACCTTCAATTTGGTTCTTGAAGGGATAATATAATGAATCGGCATAAATATTAAATAATATAAACCCAGACCTCATCTCATTAACCTTTGCTGTTTATTCTTACACCAATAAATCATTCAATTTAAACACTAAAAAATTACCTGTCTCACTTGCTCAAAGCAAAAGCAAAAGTTGAAATTTCGCATCGATAGTAATGCAGATCTTTTTTTTAAATTCCCGATAACGTTGCAAATGGCAATGGGCGATTATATGTACTTTTTGCAAGAAGATTATTTTATTTCTTTTTACATATATTATTTCTTGTTACATATATGAAGGTGCAATTCAGCAGTCAAAGATTTTAAATTATATATCTTATTATTTGAGGATTACGATGTTATAAATTTTTACAAATAGAGCTGGTATCAAAGATCTCTATGAAATATTACATCAATTCGATGTCCGGCAGACAACTTACAGTAAATTTAGAGTAATATCTGGCTGATTTCACACAGGCAAATAAAGGCTGAAACAGGCTATTTCATACAGGCAAAATAGTTTACTAATAAAAAAATAAGAGTTTGTTAAGTCTGGAGCTTTCTTGCACCTCAAGATTCGAGCTTCTCTTAAAAAGTGAATAGTCTTGTCTTTACTAACGGAAAGAAAGGTAAGGAGCGATACTATCATTTGAAATCTATGTTTTGAGATGATTCCTATTATATTATTTAGTTATTGTCATTCCTTTCAAGCACACATCTCTCTAAAAAAAAGAGGTGGGGGGGACAAGTATTTTAGGTACTTCAATCATAATTCGATAGTTTTAACGACCAATTTCAAAATAATATGAAAGCTATTGGACGAGTCTTATAATTTTATCAATGGTCAGATAGCAAGGACGGCAGCTGAACTTCCACGCTTCATTAATGGAATAACATAAAATAACCTAGGTGTTAAAATTAATCTGCATCGAGCCCATATATGTTTTGAGAATCAATGGAGAAGCCGGATTTCCAACTTGAGCTCTATGACCTTGAAATCGAGATCATACGCAAGTTGCATCTTGCATTAGAGTTTGACGACAATATTCCTATAAACAACGAAATATATATTCTTATATTTTTTAATCCTTTATTCAGTGTTTAAGTTCAGGAGTTTAGATAAAACAACCAATGATTTAATATGATTTCAGATTAAGATTGATAATATTAAATTACCGAATCAAAAATTCTTGGTAAAGGCAGAGCTGTCTAAGCTTTGACAAAACCTTGTAAATGAATGAAACTGCATAAATTTTGTCTGGGAAAAATATATATGGCATGTTTACTGAAACTTTGAAACATTAATAAAATGTGTTATTTAGGAGGGTTTTTTTTTTGTTTTTTTTTGTTACAGAAATTTATGAAGTAAATCAGATCCTAAGTTTTCAGAGAGGAAATTTCATTCGTAAGGTAGGTTGCTTATTAAGGGTTATTTAATAAACAAGATAGAACTAAAAGTAATATTTATACGAATTTTATCTATTTCCATTGACCTCAATTTTTTTCTGAAATTAGTTCAAAGCTGTTTATACTCATTCTAATAAAGAATACTTAAGATGCCACAAACATTTTAAGTGTTCTGGTCATGTATTATCAAAGAATTTATCTTTTCAGAACAGTTAAAGCAATTACTAAAAGGCACTTAAAAGTATTTGTCATTTGAAACGAAAAATGTTTCAAATGTAGAACAGCTAGTCAATACGTGATCAGGTTGCTAAGGACTTGAAATGTTAAGAAGACATCACGTACACAAACACTTTACCATTGAGTACTATTTTTAAATGCATTTTCAGCAAATTACAAGCAAGTAATTGAAATTTTATGAATAATTCTTATAAGATTTTAATGGTTAGTGGAAGATTTAAAATGAATTATTCAGATGAATTTTACACTATTAAAGCCGTTTTTGAAATTATTTTTGCAGTTTCGATGGCAGAAATTCACAAATAGATAAGAAAATATTAAGTTGACTGAGTAGAGTTTAATTTCTGTTTATAGAAATTACTAAGATTTGCTTTTTTAGAAATTAAATTCAATCAATATTCTTAAAGTAGTTCATTGACTAAAAATCAATAGAGAGAAATGTCAAAAATAAAACTGAGCATGAAACTACGAGTACAGTTAATGTTCAGCAGTACGAAATACTTTCAAACGTTAAAAGCATTGTACAGGATGATTTAAAACAATCATTCAGTAGTTTGCAAGGAAGTCAGAATGCATATCCAAGCAATAATTACATACAAACATGGGAACTCAAATGCAACCTATGATCGTTAGAGGAGTCACTGTGGTAGTGAAGTAACTAATCTTAGCGCCTGTTATTTTTTTCCTGCCTGTTATTTTTTTCCAGCCTGTTATTTATTTCTTTTAACTTATTTCTCTGATGAAACTATTTTTTCAAGGAATAGTGAGGTCATTTTACACAACTGACTCAAGTCCTTTTGAGACGGAAGACGCATATGTGAGTTTTTGATCTGCAGTACAATAGACTCACAAATGCGTCGAGACTTTGGAACAAAACGTTTTCTGTCAGATGTCTTTATTAGTCCATGCTTCTTAAAAAAGATTGGTCCTGTACATATGAATTTCTCTCTCTGAGTTCAAATTAATCTTTCTCAAGTGCATATGAATCACTGGATTTTTGCAAATATAAACAGAAACGTGTACTAATGAGTGCAAAAAGAAACACAGCATTCTTTTGAAGTGGCTCTTCATAATTTCTCCTTTTATTTGGAATGAAATGTTATGAGATATATTTTAATAAGGATTTGCATCAATAATCTGGAGTTAATTTAGATATTATCAGTGATAATAAAATACACTTTGGTTTTTTAAATTATTTATTAGCAAGTATATAAATTAATTTTTTAAAATCACAATTGAAAATGAGATATTCATTATCACATATTTAAAGATGGCTCCATTTTTATGTAAAGGATACATTTTAAGTATTATTATGAACCTTTTAATGCGCGTTAGGTTTTATGGGAAAAAAATTCTCCGGCCTGTACAGACAGTTGGCGATTGCCAGGGCAAGCCGGTGTGAAAATATTTCCTTTCAGCGCTAATTTATCCCATAAGGGCGAGTAAGGGCCATGAGTATCAAAGCAACGCCATGCTCAAAAACATTTTAGCATCAAAGTCTGATTGGAGAATGTTTGTTTGGTCCATTCTGGTTATTAGATGGTGAGATGAGTGAACTTATTGAGCATTCTTGGCGGAGGTATTCCCAGAATTAAGTTCCTTAAGGGCTTTTTTTGTAACATAATGTCCTTTTCTTTTCGCGACTTCCTTTCTACAGCAACTCTTAAAACATCTTTATGTTGCATTTGCCACCACAAGTTATCATCTGAAGATGACTTATCTGTGTAAATCTGTCTACTCTGTAAATTGTTGAACATTTATTCTGAATCTTTCTGTTTGTAGAAATCATTTTGAAATGAAAATATTACTATAAATTTATTTAAGAGTATTTATTATCAGATATACGTATTTATGTATATCTGATTACGTATATATGTATTTATATCTATTTAGAGAACTTTCACATTCCTGTTTTCTACGTATGAATTAAAATCTCATTTATTGTTAATGGCACTAATATTTTATTTAAAATATTTAGAGAAAGAAAATTCTTTTGATTTCGAAATTTTCGACTCTTATGATAAAAGTTTTCACAATATTTTTTGAAAAAAGTTTCAACAAGGATAAAAATAATTCATAATCAACTATTATCAATGTATTGAACAATTCTGCTTATGGATTGCATACAAATTTCTAACGTTGATCTCGAATAAGCATGTTTTGTTCAATGATGCTGTTTTAATTTGCATAATTTCTTCAGTGAGTTTTTAAAATTGTTTAGCATTGAGCACGCATCACGTTAAGTATGATGTATTTGAAGAGAAATTTTTTATATTTATTTCATTTATTTCCTGTGCATTCACAAATTGCAGAACTTTGCTTAGTTTTCTTTTTGTAAACCCTTGCGTTATTTTTATCAGCGGAAGTAACGCTCAAGCTTGATTTTTTTAGCCGCTATTTTTATCACAGATCATAGTCGTACTTTTTATCTAGACCAAACATTTTAATGGTAGGCAAACAATTTGACTTGTGCAATGTTTATATAGACAACACTTTAGAAAGCTCATTACTGTGACATTTTTATTGTCTTCACCTACAGCATTTGTTTGAACACTTACTTTACATGTATAGTATTCTACAAGGAGGATTTCTGAACTGTGTCCTTGCTGTCGTTTAAAATGAAAAAGAAGAAATAACAACAAATGCAATTTTTAGACACAAGATAAATGTCTAAACATCCGGTGTTTGTTGCTAGGTTGTTCTTTGAATATGACTATATATTAATTTTAAGTGAAGCAGAGACGGTTATATAGAACTTTTTTCTTTAACTAATTTATTAAAATTTCTTTAATAAACAAACCGCATAATATTATTTCAGAAATTAGCATTAATAATACTAATGCAATAAAAATTCTTAGAGGGTGCAAATAATTAGAAAATAATATAAATTTTTAATTAAATTTTCGGCAACTCTAGTTACTAATTTAACCAAGATATTAGAATTTTGACTTTCATCATGCTAATTATTTATGTTTAAAATATTTTTTCAGAAACAAATACTAAACTGTAAATAACATAAACTGAACTTAAAAGGCATAAATGTAAAACATAATTATCAGTAACTAAAATTGTTCAGGATAAATAATTTCATTTGAAAAAAAATGAACCTCCAATTTTGCTTGCTTGTTGTAAAAGTACCAGAATCAAAACTAAAATGTTCAGATTTTCTAAATTTCATTCAAGGATACTCTAGAATCGAATGCATAATTTGGTGGGCTAGTTAATGAAAGGGAACAAGAGATATATGTTGTGGTGATGGGCAAAACCAAAAACATTCTATCTCCAAAAATGCAGTTTTAATCATGAAAAAAGAAGCAGAAAATAATTATGAATCTTAGCAGATAAATCTTATTATTATCCTCATTGCTTTTTCTTCAAACTAATTAATCCACAATGGTGAAATAGGCTGAAATTTAGCATTTGAAGGTTCCGAAATTAGCTTCTTGTTTGTATTTTACGATATGACCCGCTACTGAATCTGGGCCACAGTTCGATTTTGTATTTTCTGAGGCGTTTCAAATCTTGTAGCTCATGTTAAATCTAGTTATTTTGAAGAACCTCAGAATTTGACATTTTTAGAGTCTGTACTCCACCAGAGCTCATAAATGTTTAGACATGGGACAGGATTTTTATGATGCTTTATGCTCCGAATCGGGACATTTATGATTATATTCCATGTGGTAGATAAGGTAAAAATCACTCAGCCTGTATAACAGCGATTATATTTTAAGGCAGGATAATATTTCAAAAATTATTTTTTAAATTGAGCTTTGTTTCTTTAAAAATTATTTTAACATTGGTATATGTTAATAAGCAAAAACCTGTACAAACTGTGACATTTCTTTAAAAGTAGGTACTGGCAGGTAATATGCGACATTGTCACTTTAGTTGAACATTGCAGTTTTATATATAATGTTCTCATGGACTTTTACTGCTTATCTAACTTAAGGTATCTTAGTTTCATAGAAATGGAAAGAAACTTAAGAAAAAGACGTGAATTATATCACTAATAAGAATAAAACAATTATAATTTCAACTTATGCATTAAGAAATTTCTTTCACTAACAAATCTCATTTTTGTTTTTTTATAATAAATGCATTCTGACATCTCATGTGATTATTTTCATTATAAACTGAGTTATCATATAAACCAGTTATTGCTATTAAAAAATTTAAATTATCGCAAATGAGTAATCAGCATAAGAATTCGAATATGGCTATTAATATAGCTTTTGATAAAATGTTTCTTAACTTTAATCTCGTTTCCTTGGAAACTAAGTGGAAGGAAGGAATTTATTTAGAAAATTCATTTCTTCCACTTAATCAACACTGAAAACTCAAAATACAGTTATATAAGCAATCACAAGGTTCATTTACGTAATTCTGTTTTAATGTCCAATTACAAGCTGGCAAGATCTTAAAAAATTTAAAAATAACATATATAAAAGTTTCTTTTTTCCATGTTTAATTATTTATCGGTTTCAAGCTTTAATTATCACTATGATTTCATTCTCAAATGCTCTTTAATTAAACTTCATTTGCTATAAAAGATAATTTTAAAACATCATCTATCATAAGAAAACAACAGAAGAACATTTAGAATTTTCTATGATTTGGTGAAGAAGGATAACACAAAAAGCAGCTGAAAAAGAACAGTGCAAAAAAGACATCTTCGTAATAATTAAAACACTGATGCTATTATTTATTATAATACTCTTCGTGCTGGCAAACTCAAACAAAGATACCAGCTTGAGAACAGCAGCAGGCCTTCCAAGTTCAATGTTCGGCTATCTCAAAAGCCACAAATATTTATAAAATAATTTTCACCAAGGTTACAAAAGATAAATAAAATCTTTCAGGGATGTGTATTGCAGTTTAATATTTTTATCATTACAGAAATGTTTGATTCTTTTTTAATCAGTTGCTGTGCAGGCAAGATAATGGAAATAAAATAACATTTCATCGATGCTTGGAAAATCAATTAGTAATTTTTTTCTGGTTATGACAAGGAATATGAGGCATTCTTATTTTGATACTTAACCATCATAACTTATAAGTTTATTAAAATTTAGTTTAAATTAATCTAACAAATATTCGACATTCGTTAAATATGCAAATAATTTTTTGTATATTTTCTATGTTTTGAAGATAATGTTTTCTGTTGAAATGCTTAATCATTTTCTTCTTTTTAATGTTAGAAGCATCTGTATTTTGATAATCAACTATCATATTTTATATATTTTAAAGAAATTTAATTTACCAAAAGCAAAATCCGGCATTCGCATAGATGAAAATAATGCTCTGCATGTATTCGATCTCTTAATTTAATATTTCTTTATGACGGGATTTAAAACTAACACTATATTTAGGTACTACGAGCAGTGGATTTAGAGATAATTCTAGAAATTAATTTAATAATAACTGATTTATAATGATATTAATGAATTAATATTTCCTATAATAAATAAAGAATTCCCTTCTTAAATAATTTATTCATTGAATATCATTGTCAAATTTTCAAGTGCATCAACTTCAATTCAGAAATTAAGCTAATTAGTACCACCATATTTAGCTTGAAAGGCTGCATTATTTAAATTTAAATGTGTGTTGTTAATCTTTGAAAGCTAATGAAATGCTTTCAGTATTTTCACTAATAAAATTCTTTTGTTAGCATTTTGTTTCTAAATTTGAAAAATATTAGAGTAATTTGATTGTTTTTTAATAATTTTAATTAAGTACTGTACTCAAGTATTAATTTACTGTACTCATAGTTGCATGCTCATTTTATTTTTGTCATCTTTCTCTATAGATTTTTAATCAATGAACTACTTTCTAAATATTAATTGAATTTAATTTCTAAGAAAACATACCGTACTGATTTCTATAAATAGAAATTAAACTCTACTGATTCAACTTACCAATTTATTGTTTATTTTTCGTTTCTGTCATCGGAATTGCAAAAATAATTTCAAAAACAGCTTTAATAGTTTAAAATTCATCTGAATAATTCTTTTTAAATCTTCTTTTAACCATTAAAATCTTATAAAAATTATTCATAATTTAAATACGTAAGTTCCAGGATACATAATCATAATTATTAAAAATAAAAACTTCCATTTAGGATGTGCATTATAAATATGTAAGAAAAAGTTTATTAATATTTTTAAATATTGAATTTCGTTACTAATAAAAACTGGATAATACTTCATATTACAACGTCACTAGAAAAATATTTTACACATTAGAAAATAAAAAAAATACTGTTTGCTGATATTATTTTAAAAGCATTTGCAAAAAAAAAAAAAAAAAAAAAAAATCTGGCAATTAAAAATTGATCTAAGATGTAATTATACATTTGGCAGAAAATACCTCAAAAGGTTATTTTTTGTATATTATCAATATTTTCTTGGAAATGTAATATAAAGAACCCATTTACTCTTGATAAAATTTTATTAGTGAGTTCAGAAGTTACTTTAAATTGTTAGCAAGAAATAAAAGATAAAGTTAGAAATGGCGAACGATAAGAAAGATCCAATTTCAAAACTCACCAAGCAAAATCTGTGATATGTATATATTCATCAGCAAATTAATAAAATTTCCCATTTACATATCTCAAATACATTATTTTAATCAACCGATAAAGTAAATATTTTACGTTTTATGCTCTAATTTTTTTATATACTGGATTGAAAGTTTACAATTTATGTTCTAAATAACACTTGAATGCTGAAATGAATTATGAATTAAATTTTTTATGACTAAGTCTTTTGTTTTCATCCAAAAATTTGTATAAATCTAACTAAATGTTATGTACGATTTTAAATATGCACAAATTGTTAATTAAAAAAGTTAAAAATATCGATCATCTCATAAGTAATTGCAAAGAAAATAAAATTAATATGTAAATAATATTAATTTTAAATACTTTCACATAATTCAAATTTGATTCATTTGTTTCCAAGAATATTTAAAAAACAAGTGCTTTAAAACATGCTAATAAAACATGCTTTAAAACATACTAATACTTGTTAGTAATTTCTTGCAATTATTCTATAGAGCTGCAATTATTATGTTATGCTGAATTTGAAATAACTGAAAATAATAAATTTGTATGCATTTAGAATACCACCGAGATGGGATCTGAAAATAATCAAACAATCAAATCCATGCCTATTTTAAAGAAATGATGTTGATTTATATAAATACATCTACTTACCAAAGAAATTTTCTGAGAAACTGAAAAAAATACTTGGTCAACAATATGAAAAATATTTATCGTATCAAGTAATACATAATTTATGGGAATTTTATTGTGCATATTTTTCGTCTTCATAGAGAATGAAACATGCATTCATCAATACAAATAGAATAATTGTCAAAACAAAAACGTTTAAAATATTTAAAAATAGCAGAAAAAACATGTTCTATATAAATACATAATCTTTAGATAAATTAAATTCTTTTTCATATAAAATATCACTAAACTCGTTTAGGTTCTATTCCTTTGCCACCGAAATGGGCCACAGGGCCAAAAATTGGCCATCGTTTATAGGTAGAAGAATGGAAGTAATCTTGCAATTCTGGTAAATTTTCTATTCTATCTTGGTAAGCCTTGAGACTAGAAAAGCCATTGAGAACTGATGGAATAAGCAGACGGTAAAAGTCAAAAGTCTCATAAGCCATAAAATCTACATAGGTTACATTGTCTCCAGCCAAAAAGTCTCTGTCTCCTAGGAATGCTACGAAAAGCCTTAGTTGAGCTGGAACATTTTTTACAAATTCGGGTTTTATTTTCTCAAATTCAGAGTTATAACATGTACGGATCATGCTAGTACGGAAATCGATTATTTGTTGCTCGGCCAACGTGGCGCGCACTTTTTCTTCTTCGGTTATACCATCCAACTCATGCTTGCGAGCCAGATAACGTAAGATGGCTGTGCTTTGAGTCAGTTTGACATTTTCATCAATGTAGTAGGGCAAATTAGGAAAATCTAAATTTAGTTGAAATTTATCATTCTGCCATGAATCATAAGTCAGATACCTTTTATCTTCAAAACTCACTTTCTTATAGTGCAACAAGTATCGGATTGGTTCTGCTAGACCACGGATATCCCAGTATCCCAACGTACAGGTGGGCATGTTGAAAAACTGCGTCCGTTAACAAATCGCTCCTGCGAGTCAGAGAATAGCAAGAAGCAGCAAGAAAACAGAACCCAACACCACTGAATATAACTTATTAGTGAAACGATAACGTCAGAAGTTATTTATTCGCAACCTCTCTGATATGAAAATGTGCTTCTACACATCAGGAAGTTCCACGAATGCATGATAACCTTAATCGCGAGAGATAAGAATAAAATTCGGTCGTAACAATGATACAAAGATGAAAATAGACGAGATAAGACAAAATTTACAGCTGATTCTGCATTCAAATATAATTTCTTTTGCTTGAGTTGAAAAGATTACAAGCTACCGTGTTGATTTCAAAAGATTTTATGTTAGTATTTTTACACTCGCGCTGTATGACTCTCGAATCAGAAGAAAAGAAGAGAAGAAAGGAGAAAGTTAAGGAACTTTCTAACTGTAAAATGTGTGCGAGTTTACAGAACTTGTTTAATTGTTTGTAGGTCTTAGTTATTGTAATATAATAAATTGAAAAACGTTGCCGAAATTTATATTTATCATTGCATCAAATTATATTTTTATCAACAAATGTGCGAATCTACGTAATAAAATATAAAGAATGCAGAAAAAATTAACAAAAGCTTTAATTTTGTGCTTAATGTTTTTTAAAGTAATTTCTTAAAAATCTAAATTATTTCATTAAACATGCTTCTTTAGATAAAAAGTAATAAATATTCTCCTTCATCAATATATAAGTTAATCAAAATTAATAAAAAGAAAGCAAAAAATGGAAGTGATGGAAATATGAACCACTGCACTTTGTGGAGCTAAATATGAACCATTGCACTTTGTATGGCTAAATATGCAGGTCTCTTTACAAAGTTTATCTGTAATGGAATTTATGTTTCATTGTAACGGCTATTTCTAGCATATTATTTAATTTAAAGATAATTTAAGTCCCAATGATGTATGTACAGTGATACTTCTACTGCAAGGTTTTGTTAATATAATTACACATTATAAATAACTTTTCAATATTACTCTAATTTTTATTTAATTTTAAAATTCTGTTATACGAAGTATGTATACAATGAGAATGCTTTGCAATGATCAAACATTTTCGATATTCAGATTTTGATAAATCTTTATGTTCTTTTACTTTCTGAGCTTTTTTTAATTCAGTCTGTCTGTCAGTGTGTATGTAAAGAAGAAAACTCAAAAATTAATTGAGGGATGTTGATGAAATTTAGTACATAACCTTAACACGGAAATTGTGAATTTGAATCACATTTTGAATCAAATTCGTTAAGCGTGGACTGTCTGTCTATCTATAAAGTATAGATATCTGCAGTAAAATTTTATATATGGTCTTTATTTAAAAAAAAAACCCTGCTGATCTATATCAAAATTTTGATGGAAAATTGATTGACTGATTGAGTGAGGAGGTATTTTTTAAAAACACATTTTCGGTTTCTTTTTCTCAGTACGATAAGGTTAGACCCAAAACGTGTCATAGTGTGAAATCCTATCAAAAAGTTGAAAGCGAAAAGCTCTCGCTGCAAAGTGGGGTATTTCATAGTAAAAAAATGACTAATATACAGAATTTTGAAAACGATTTTAGGCTGACCATATGTATTAAACTATGTAGTAAAATAAACGTAATATTCTACATTAACTTTATTTTTAGCATTTGCGTACATAATAAATTGATACTGCTGTTATAAGTCAGAAATGACAGCTTGTGAATATTTGTACAGTCGCAACTTTTTCAAACAATTGATACAAACGGAACAATCCAGAGAGAAATCGCAGCATCATATCAATCTTCTATGAAGTGCACAAAGAAAAAGTATTGTAATCGTCAAAAAAATTCGAACTTGACATTTTGACGATACTCTATGTTTCAGATCTCTCTAAGACCGAAAAATACATTTTGAAATTATAACTGCCTGTTTATCTGTTTGTGAACACAATAACTCTAAAACGCTTTCAGCTAGATGGATGAGATATAGTATATGGAATTTGCATCCTATGCTATTAAAAAATGCAAATTGCTATTAAATTGTAAACGATATACATACTGAGGAAGTCTGTCCGAGCATAAAACAATGCTACAACTACAAAAAGAAAAGAGCTAGATGGATAAAATTTAGTACACATATTTACCATCTAAAGTGTAGATTCATATCGAATATTGAACTAAATACGAGAAGGAACTTTATAGTCTAGCATTCTTTCGCATGCACGCAAATACGACAACTCAAAAATGTTGTGATTTAAATAAATGAAATTTGGAATGTGACCTCGAGAGTACAATTTTCGATCTGTCTGTATGTTTAGTTTCAATTTATTGATAAAATGGCATCGAAAATACTAATTCGGTTTTCTGGTACTTGTATATTAACTGAATTCCAGCTTTTAAACACCCCCCCCCCCAAATCGCCAAAATTTGCAAGGTAGTACCCATAAATGGGTCTCTGAAAATAAAATTCTGAGCGCATGAGGCGTTGACGGCCTTGCCCAAGGTTTACAATTTTATTCGGGGTGGGAAGGAGGATGAAATTTTTATTAGAGAGTGTACGAGAAAGTTTCGGGGAGACCACTCCCTCTGGTTTGTCGTAGATTTTATTCCTGAAAGAAAAATGTTCAAATTTTTATAGCGTAGTTTTAGTAAAGCTTTATGAAAATGTAAGATTTTTGAAACTATTCTGGATTTTGCTGCAGTTTAAACACCTTTCAAGCTATCATTTGTATTTGAAAAAAAAAATCTAAATATCTAAAAAAAGCATATCAGAAGATATCCTGTAGGTGGAATTTCGGCTGCCACTATTGTTTATAGTAATTGAAAATGATGAAAAGTTTTGTATATTGCTTTGCTTGTATAAATTATAAGTTTTAAAATTTTGACTGCAAAATGTTCACCAAGAAGATTACAGAAAGTTGTATTCTTTGCAATGAGAACCCAAATAAGAAAGTCGGCACCAGAGCTGCCATCCTCATCTCCTCTCCTAACTTCCCCATCATACCAGTGAATAATGTGAAAAATGCAAGATAACTTTTGTTCGTTTGGAATAAAAAAGTTTCATTAGTGAAAATGTTGCAGAATCAAGAGTAAATGGATTAAACTATTTGAAGAATAAATTTTCAGCATTGTACAACTTATTCGGAACTCGCAAAGTTTCTCACTGGGAAAAGTACAAACATGAGAACTCATATTTTTGTTGGTAGTTGAGATCGCTTATGATATTGTTTATTATTTATTTCATGGTGCAAAAATATTATTTCAGTGTTGAAATAATCATGCGGATTTATTTCGTCTCAGTACTTATTTGATTTATATTTAAAATTTAGCAGAAAAAAGATGTTTGACTAATATTTATCTCTACTACAGAGTGACAATTAAATACTGTTACAGATCTTTAATCACTTTATTTTACAGAAAAAAATAAAAAATGATAAATGTAACAATGTGATAAACATCATAGTTCAAATTTTACCTTGAAATAACCTTGTTTGAATTCAGTTTTATCTTTACCGATAAATAAAGATAATCTCTTACATCATTCTCCGATTCCTACCCTTATCATTTTGTGATTTTATCTTTCACCTTTACTCGATATGAAAGATTTAAGGGATCGAAACTTCTAAACTATTTAGCTTTTGTTTTAGCCTCTAAAATTTTCCATATGCAACAGGCAAAAATATTTAAATCCTTGAGAAAAATTGTCCAGTCTTCTTGGTTGATTGAAAATTGGCATGGAATCAGCCTGCTTTGGTTTGTCCTTGAGTGATTGTGCAGAATAATTCAGACTGCACTGATTTATTCATTCCTTTTAGTATACATTTTGTCAGCATGTGGCAGTAAAGTATAATAAATATGTTCTGCTTGTAAAATTCTTCAATGATTTTTATCTCTTTATCGATAAATTTTAGTGGTAAATTTTCATTGTTTGACATTGCAGCCTAAACCATAAGAAAATTCTTGTTTTGAAAACCTGAGTTTTTAAAGTATATTCTCGAAGAATGCCGAATATACGACATCGGTAATTGTGCGATATGTCTGTTCAGTGCAATATAGTTTCTAATCAAAAATTTTTATTGCCTCAACATTTTTTATAGCATGCCTCTTCAGAAATTTCTTGCGTCTTTATAAATTTTTTTTATAAATCGTGTAACAAACAAACCTAGGCCTTTTCTTTTGGTGTAAAGCCGAAAACTCTACCTGAGATCATCTTTATTTATGGTAAACTGCCTAGTTGAACGATTCGCGTCCTTTTCTGTGGCCATTTTATTTGTAAATCATTCTAGATATTTTCGTATATTTTCTGGAATTCTTTTAATGTGCTCTTTTGTATGAACTGAATTTCGCGACAAAGCCTGGATTTATCCTCCCACTTTTAGTATCTAATAATCTATTTGCAATTCTATTGATTTCCTTTTTAAAACCAAGGCATTTTCGCACAATATCGCACAATATCTTGTGCAAACTGAGACTTTTCCATGATGTAAGAAATGAAGTGTCATAAGATATTTTGATTTTTTTAAAAAAAGGGTTAATTTTTATTTAATAAACACTTCCTTTAGAATCGAGTAAGATATTTTTGAGCAAAAAACATTCATAAAGTCTCAGAATGCCCCCGAAGAGATTTTAACTGGAGTATATGCAGATAATATACTTGGGAAAAAAGTTTTGGTAAATTAATTACATTGAAGGGAAAAGAAATATTTATACACATTCTTCTTACTTTAAGTCATATAAAAAAGATATTTTTTTTAATTCAAGGGGATTCATTGGAAATAATTTCTTTTATCTAACCTAAAAATTATATTTTACCGCTTCTGGTAGTTTCCCCAAGTCCTTTTCAGAAATCTGCTCTCACCAAAAAGCGGAGGATACAGAAGTTAAGAAAAAACAACAGATTGAACAACTGACTTTTGCTGTTCAGCTGTCTCACAAAGCTGAACGAAAGTTGATGCTTCAAATTGCTTGAAAATTTTATTTCAAATTTAAAATGTGCAATAAAGTATGGGTAAGCGTTACAAAAAAAAAGAAAAAAAAAGGAAACTCTAGTAGAAATATTCTTAATTTTTATGGTTTAACAATATATTTATATCAAATAGCATGATCACATTCTTAATTAATTAGCTTCTCTACTCTATAATACAAAAGACCAAAACATTTATTTCGGTAAAAAGGATTAGACGAATTCTGTTGAATATTTGAAGAAAGTACTGTAGAGTCAGTATGTAACAAACAGCGAAAACTCTTCGGTTAATTTCTAAATGGAATGAGACAGATTACAGCATATCAATGACGTAACTAGAAAGAGAAAGGAAGGGCAAATGTCCTGGGTACAATTACCAGGAGGAGCAAAATTGTGGAATAAATTAGTTGTATTTATGGAATAAAAGCTCCTTTTTTTACTCATATTTCCTAAACTAAAAGAAAACTTAAAAACAAAAATGAAGATCTTTTCTCTGATTTTAATATTTTGGTATATTTCGAAATTTTCTAAAATCAAATCACTATTTACGGTTTGTGTACCAGCTTTGTTTCTGAGAATGACAATTGAGTCCTGGGTATTTAAAAATATTTTTTATTTATAAACAAAGGAATATATATCGCCATAATAGAAGCGCATCATTGAGTAATATTTCATGAAATAGGACTCAACATAAAACGGATATGAATAACCAAGTACAAAAGGTCATATTTCTATTCACCGAAAATTCCTATCGATCATCAAAATAACGTTTACTGTTTCGAAATTGCTAATAATTTGTTTAGAATTGCTATAAACTAAACTAATCCAAAATACCTGGAACAAATTTAATTAATAATAAAAGTGCCAAGTGCAGCAATTATGAGCAATAAAACTGTTATGAAAGATAGTATTGATGGAATTACAAACTATTTATCTGATAATTTTACTACTTATTGAGAAGGAGAGTAATTTATTTCTTTGTAAATTCGAATCAAAGCACTGAAGAAAGAAACCTTGACAATTTTTGGAGCCCATAGCATTAACGTTGCTCATGAAAACGAATTTTTTGTAGGGGTTGATTTTCTGGTTCATTTTGAAATGATTATTCAACCAAAAAGTTTGCTTGACGAATTTAGGATAATTTAGCTTATTAGTTAGAAGTTATTAATTTAGGCATCCCTTGAAAGAATTGCATATAATGTACATTTCGAGCTGTTATTATATGTGATATATGTCAATCATGACGTTTTAAAATATAATTTTAAATGTTTTTGCACATTCTAACTATATTTTTGTGAATATATATGTAATGATATTTTAAAACCTAATTTAAAGTTAGTTAATTTCCTAATTTTTAGCTCAATTCAGCGCATATTAACTTTATTCTAAAATATTCTCTTATTTCCTGATACCATTCCACTTTTTCTATTTAATTAAAGCAAGAGAAAGCTCTGTAAAAATGCTTTCGTCAGCGGTTCCCATGCACCGAGTGAAGGGATAAAAAAATTCCTGATCTAAACAAATTTTTCTAAAAGATCCCTGTGATTCCCTTGTCTGTGGTAGACACGTGTAAGAAATCCCTACCAGAATCTCATTGTATATAAGCACTGGGGAAGTATTCTCCCTCTATTTTACGCTAATCTGCTCTTGTATGGCGCTGTGACCGGACGTGCCTTGTCCGCGCCTCTTGTTCATAAATCATGCCTTCCGAGATGCAATAAAACGAATCTAATAATTCAAAGTATGTTCCCTGTTTTAGGCCACGACTCTGCTTCACAAATTATTTTTATTATATATACCACTAAATATATATACATACAGGGTTAACAAGAAATAAGTTACCCACTTCAGAGGTCTCTAAAATGCGTTCTGTTGGTTCAAATAAGGTAAAATTTGAACTACAGATTATTCAGATGATGACCTTAGATTTATTAATTATAAAAATTCCTACATAAATTCGCCAATAGATTGCGCTGTAACACAAATGGCATTTATTTGATATATTGATAATGTGAAACATAATTTGCGTTACAGCGCATGTCTATTATCATTTTTCTTCTGATAAAAAGAAGGAGGATTCTGCACATTAGTTTCTTCTCTGTTCCCCATGTCTACGTTGAAAGAAAAAGCGCTACTGGTGAAATTGTTTTACCAGAACCAACAAAACTCAGTTGCAGCTCTAAAGGAATTTCGTCGTATGAAGCAGATACGAAGAGGTCCAGTGTCTCCAGGTGCACTACGCAAGATGATGCAGAAATTTGAAAAAAAAACAAAACTGGGCAACTTAGCATTCTTCCAGGTAGAGGACGAAAAAATAATCCCGTCTTCCAGAGTCGAAAATGTTGCGACCGCGCTCGCTTAAGGCACCAGTCAGTCGCCGCATAATAGTGTGAGTTTGCCAGTTGTTTCTCGGGTTCTGGATATGTCATATTCAACTGTACGAAAAATCGTAAGGCAGATATTGCATTTTTATCTATACAAAATCAAGTCTGTGCATCTGTTGCAGGACGGGGACTTAGAGGTCCGTAAATCTTTTGCACTTCAGTTCTTTTCTTGAATGGTGGTTGACACAATTTGGCCATGGAACATTCTGTGGAGTGATGAGGCTCACTTTTGCCTTAATAGGCAAGTTAACACTCACAACTGTGGAATTTGGGCAGAGGAAAACCCATACGTTATCCAGGAACAACCCTTGCATCCTAAAAAAGTGACAGTATGGTGTGGTTTTACAGCTACCTTTATCAATGGACCGTATTTCTTTGAAGAGATAACTTCAAATGGAATCCAAACCTGTTCCGTCACAGGAAAACGGTACCATGATATGCTGAGGGATTTTGTAATCCCAACTCTTCTGCAGCATGGATGCCTTCAAGACATCATTTTCATGGAGGATGGTGCAACACCTCATATTGATCGTCGTGTAAAGCGATTATTAATACAGCATTTCACAGAAGCACGAGTTATCAGCCGTCATTTCCCAATAGCATATCCTCCTCTCTCGCCGGATATCAGCCCTTGCGACTTTTGGTTGTGGGGTTATTTGAAGGACAATATCTACGTCAAAAGCCATCATAACTACCAGATCTGAAGGACAACATTCGGCGCCATATTTTTAATATTCCGGCAGATTCACTCCGGTTATCTACAGGAAATATGGTTCTCCGATTAGAGCATATTGTTGAAAATGAAGGAGGACATATTGCGCAATTTTAATTTCACTTTATTTAACAATTATAAACCATATTAAATAGTTTTATGTGTATTACAACAACACCTAACGATGAATTTGTGTACTAATTTTTTTATTTAATAAATGTAAAGCGCATCATCTCAATAATTTATAGTTCAGATTTTATCTCATTTGGATGAATAGAACGCATTTTA
>JAPMOR010026556.1:223625-288346 GCA_026543865.1 Argiope aurantia | reverse complement strand
ATATATACACACACACTGGTGTCGGGGGATAGGTATAGTATTTGCATTGAGCGTCATGTCATTTTCTATTGGTGCACGTTTGGAACAATAAGATTGGAAATTATTGCTGATGCCAACATATTTCAAAGCTTCCTTGTATACGAAGGTTAAATTTTGAAAGATAATGCAAAGAAAACTGAGTATACAGTACTGATTTGCAGAAACTTAAAATCTGAATAAAATATATATGAGAGAACAATAAGAGAACTTAAAGTCTGTTTCATGGCCCAAAGCATTTATAAATGAATGTGAATTTGCCCATCAATTATTACCAGCACTTCGTCAATGAATTTTCCGAACAAAAAAGAGGGCGAAAGCGGAATCTGTCAATTTTTAACTATCTTTATTTCCAATATAAAAACTGAAACTAAATTTAAAGAATTGCTTATACAAAGCTTAATTTTAGTTTTAAACTAAAGAGAGTTTAACTTACAGCTTTTAGATATTAAGAACTGTTTAAGACAGTTAAAGTTACAGCTATTAGATATCGAGAGATGTAGGAAGCCAGTCCAACTCAGAAGTTATAGTGTTTTTTTTATATAAATTTAAAATGTTAGAAACAATTTTAATAATAATAATAATTTGAATTTATTACATATATGTAAACATATGCCCATGATCTGAACAAAAAAGTATCATAAGACTATTTGATCCACTTTTTTTGTTTATTTTCCATTGTAGGTTGGCTGTCTGTTCTTTATATACGACTTTTCCTTATGAGATGGAATTCAAAATAATTCGACTTGGAACCAACAACTTTAAATGACTTTTAGAATAATTTTCAAATAGGTGAATTTTAAATTATTAGTTTTAATTGATTCTGAAGATCTTAAAGGACATTTTGTGTCATAAAGATCAGTATAGGATATTAAAAATAAGGTATGATTTTTGCATACCAAACAATTTATATAAGCAATAATAAACATAGCCAGTGCATCATAAAATTCTTCACTACACATGAAATTCCCAGTTTACTCAATATAAATAGACATTATTAACGCCACTAAATAATAAATAATACTGCGAAACAATTAAACAGATCCTCGTTTGCATTAACTGAAATATGACCAAAATGTTTGAATGCACTTTTTTCGATACATCGTAATAAAATAAAATACACTTTTCTGAATTTTAAGAAAGGTACTTTAATAATATGAAATAAATTCAAAAACATTTTACAAAATAAAAATGATACGAAGTGAAAATGAGGCAACAGCGTTAGAAAAAGATATTATCATAGACCAGGGTTTAATATCATTTAAAATTTTTATTATTCATTCTAGCTATGATGTTGAAGGTAAAGCTTCTAGATCTAATTTATTCTGCCTTCTCAACTTTCATTTAGCACTCTTGCTGGCTTATCTATCATCAAAGTTCTATCATTGGGAAATGGGTCAAAAAATTTCTCATGATTAAGCTATAAATTATTGGTTATCAATAACCGTAAAGAAGAATTAAAAGTACCGGATAGCAGGTGAATATTATGTTAAAAGAGCAAAAATCAATGAGATAAAAAAAAAGGAGGAGATTGTATAAGTAAATTTTGAACAGTTTTTACTTTGCAATTTCTTTAAGAGAATACTTTGGAAAAAAGAGCTAACTATCCAAACATTGGCACTTAATAACTAATGATAAATGAACATGAGAATGGATTCCTATCAACTATCGAAAATTTATTTGAACAATTTTACACTTGCAATTTCTTTAAGAGAGTATGAATTTGAAATTCCAATTCTTGAGCAATTTTGAAAAAAAAAAAATATTTTTTAAAGTGCGAATGAAATCAAACTTCATAATAAATGATTCCCATTTCCATTTTCATGCCACATTTCCATTTATTATGAATCAAAGATTCATAATAAATGGAAATGTGGCATCTTCTGTTGGTTCATGTGACTTTCATTAATGGTTTTATGTGCTGTGAGTAATACTTGTATGTATTTTAGTAAAAATAGCTCTTATATTCGAGAAAATGGGAAAAATTAAAAAAAATCTCAAATTTTATTATTTTTCCTATATTACTACAAATAAATTATTTACTTAGTTACTTAGCATGTATGGGAATTAAAAATATTTTTAACTTTAAACAATTCATTGTCACTATTCGAAGATTCATGTTCTAAAATTATTAATTTGTAGGAAAACTCATCATTTAGCACCATTCAGAGAGTAACAGAAGTTTAGCACGCTGAGATGTGATATCTTTTTGAATTTTTATGTTTCTGATTTCAAATTATGTAAGAAAGTGCTGAGTTTAGCCTATGTGAAGCTAAAACTATTTGCTTTTAGTACTCCTATTTTCTCGAATATTCAAAGTATTTATTTGGAATTTTAATAGGATGCTGCATTGGTATATTGCCATCTATTTTGTAAGTGTCGTGTAATTTAGTTGAAAACTCTGTATGTGTTAAGCAAAAGGTTTGGAATTTTTGTAAAAAAAAAAATTATCTTTCCGAATAGAAATTCTAATATTATAAAAATATAAAAAAATATTTGCAAAGCAAACAAAATAATTGATAAAAATTGCAAAACATTTTAAGCATTTTGAGAAAAGGTGTGAATCTATTGCATCTTTCTTTTCCATTGCACTTTGGTTGGTTTCTATAATTCCCTCGTTACCGAAACATTACTGTAAAAAGTGAGTTCAGGTATTCTGTACTGGTCGAAGTTTAAGGACAATTTATTCACTCTATCTGGAAATTCGAAATAATGTGTAAACCTATAAGGACCCAGATGTTTTCCATTATGTAATGTATAAAATAGATTGCCTTCTTGGATGCTATTCAGCAGAAACTGCTTTGCAATTTTCTGCTTCTTTAAAGGAAATCTTTCAGCAGTCAACCTACTTGAACAGTCTGAAATTCCATTTCTTGAGCTGTCTTCTCAAAGTGCGATTGAAATTAGAATCACTGATTGAAAGTCTGATTAGAAGCTCAAACTGATTGTGTTTATGGTTCAGGTGGTATTGGGTTCAACTTTTCAATTTTTCTATGAATCAATGATTAATTTCAAATTGGATGTATGGCATCTTCTGTTGGCCGAAGTGGTCTAGGAGTATCTTGGTGACATCTACAGTAGAAATCTGATTTAGTTCCAGTACATAAGGTAAGTTGCCTACTTGGAGAACATTCAGCAAAAACAGACTGGCATATCTGCCCCTAGGAAAAAAATTCACAGGAATTCAAATTATTTGCCTAATTATATTAATGTATCTTAAGTAATTTGTTACTAAAGCTCACACTGGTCTCAAATTGCTTTATGTTGCTGATATAAATAACAGCTAATGGATCGAACCGTATTTTGTCTTAACCTACTGACCTCTGATGAAAGATGTCTAAACCCTGAAAATATTATCATTTGCAAAGAAGGGATATGGTTAATTTGGAAGAATAAGAAGGTGTATTCTCCAGCATGAAGTATTGCTGCAAAAACTAAAAATTCGGTGAAATTCATCATATGGGGACATTTCTTCTTGCCAGTATTACTATAATCATCTTCCTTGGTCATGGAACAGACTATTTACATTGTTATCTTATTTCTTCATTTTTTTTTGCACCTGAAATTCTTTGACATACAGTCTTCTTGAAGAAGAACTCATGAGTTTACTAGATTATACAATTACAGTAATGGTCTCTGAAAGCGCACCAATTGCATTTTGAATCATAAATTGAAAGTAGGAAAATAATCCTGTTGAATAGAAAATAATCTTGATGGGTTTTCAATAGTAACGCATGATTGCATAAACGCTTAATATTGCGTTATCTTTTAAACAGATTTCAGCAGTCTCGTATACAGGGTGTCTCAAAAACCTTGACCGCGGCTTTTATTCCTTAAATACTGATCATTGACATATACTGTAAAATACAAAGTTACGTAAAAAAAGGTGTAAAATGTTATGAAATCGATTAAAATTTTCTGGGGATTGAACTTCAAAAAATACAAAATTTAAATTTTTATACGGACCCCGTACAAAATAATTCCCAGTGAGTAAAATGTGCCCCATCCTCTAATAAGGTCATGTACAAAATATCAGCACTTTATTACAAAAAGCCTCAAAGATATGAAACTACATAAATGCTGACTTAAACCTCTTTTCGATGCCTGGATACGAGTTCGCAAAGAGGAAAAATCAGGTCAGATGTTCGTGTTTTAGGGGTCGTACACAAATTAACAAAGAAAGTAATGATTGAATTAATAAATAATAATTTTGCTATTTATTGGTTCAAAAGAATTAAAAATTTGTAGAAATGATAAGTTAAAGGAAAGATTACATAACTTAAAGGAAAGATTACATAAAGGAAAGATTACGTAAGGAAAGATTAATTAAAGGAAAGATTACTTAAAGGAAAGTTTACTTAAAGGAAAGATTACCTAAGTTTTTTTACAAGTTCATTGACTTTGCTACTTTTAAGTTATATTCCGTAATTCATGACATAAAATTTTAAAGTATTTTTCAGGAAGCATAGATTTTAAAATTTGTATTTAAAACTAAAGATATGAAGCATATTTTATTTCCTTATGATGCATTCATGCGTCGCGTCATCTGCACTAAATCTGCAACCATTTTCCTTTAATTTGTGATTGACCCTTCACCAACTTTGTTTTAACATATCTTTGAGAGTTTTCATGCTAAAATTCTGAAATTTTGTACATGACCTTATTAAAGGATGGGGTACATTTTATTTACTGGAAATTTGTTTGTACGGGGCCCGTATAAAAATTTAAATTTTGTTTTTTTAGTTTAATCTCTTGAAAATTTTAATCGATTTCATAACATTTTGCGCCTTTTTTTACACAACTGTGTAATTTACAGTATATGTTTATAATCAATATTTAAGGAATAAAAGCCGCGGTCAATACTAAGGCCGCCGTGGCCTGGTGGTAATGTCTCGGCTTCGGAATCGGAGGGTTTCAGGTTCGAGGCCCGATTCCACCGAAGAACCGTCGTCTGTTGCACATTAAAGGGGGTCTGTTGCACATTAAATCCGTCCGGACCAAATGTGCTTCCGCTGGTGTGGTGTGGAGAGGGGGTACCAGCTCAGGTGTCGTCCTCGTCATCTGACCGCGGTACAAAATTACGCGGTCGTCCTAAAATAGCCCTAGTGTTGCTTCAAACGGGACGTTAATATAACTAAACTAAACTAAACCGCGGTCAAGGTTTTTGAGACACCCAGTATAAAATCTGACAACATTTAAAATAGATCAATTTCCCAGCCACTATCATATTTTTAATACCTTAGAACTTAAATTGCAAAACTATTAATCAAACAACATGTTGTTATCCGCTCAGTGATAATATATGAAAAGTCTAAAACTGTCAATACCGGATAATGACGCTTTATTCAACTCGGAAACAAGAATACATAGTATTCTAGTATACATAGTAACTAGACATCCCCTAATTGGGGATTTGAACCCAAAGTTAGAATGCATATAAGGTGTTAGAAAGATATAAACACACTTCTAAAAAAATTAGTTCGCCAGAAATCAACAACATACATAAATTTGCATAATTTAAATTAATAAATGCTCATGTAAAATATTGCTAGGATGTTTCATGATTCTTAGTAATTCATAAAGTAATTATTTAAATAACAATAATTTAAGTATTTGTAAACTGAATTTTTTGATGTTAAAATGATGTTTTAAAAAATAAGTCCTCGTAATTACATCTGATAATCGTCAGCCAATAGTTATGGTGAATTTCGTCATTTTATCACCCAAACAATGCACATTATGAGGTCCTTCGATTAATAACTGGTAAATTTAATTTCACATTTCAGTGTATTTTCTATTTCATCAACACACTAAAGACTTATTTTTAATTTAATAACCTATTAAAAATATAGATGTTTTCTCTCATTTATTTTTATTATGGATATCATAAAAAGGGACAAAAGTAAAAAAAAAATGAAAAATTAAATATTATTATTAGTTAACGATTCTTATAAAATTATTTCCTCTACAAATAAAAGCGTTTAGTTATTATGATAGATTATAAGGAAATATATTTCAACCAACTACGACATTAATATTATTACTTAACTAGACATGCCAAATGGAATATAAAACATCCAGTAAAATTCATAGTTTATATTCCAATTTATTTCAAATGAGTAATTAAAGATAATTTTTAACAATTTATTAGTACTTTGAAATTATAATTCAAATTATATAATAATGATTTTAATATTTTAATGTAGACATATGCTTCAGCATTTTTCACTAAACTACCAGGGGCCCACCTTAAACAAAGGGCCTAGAAGGAAATACGTTAGTGGTACAATCTAAAGGTGGGTTTACATTCGGCCAGGTATAAGACTGCCAGAAAGACAACGCAAGCGCAGAAAGAGACTGATTTATGTTTGCCACAATTAATTTTATAAGATAGATTTAGGCATTCCATGCTTGGCTATAAATTGCCGTTTTGGCATCCCTGGATTTTTTTTCACTGCGTATCGTCTTAAAATGACGGATATTTACATAAAGAAACATGGCAAAATGAATAAAAGGTCAACATACCTAAATACGGAAAACTATAGAAAAATGGCAAATAAAATGACACACACACACACACACAATCTCGCATCAGAAAGAACAAAGGGCAATAAATGTCGGAATTAATCTATGATAAATGATCAATTTTTTCATGCTAAAAAAAGACAAAAAAAAATTCTACAAGCGCATGTGCTGTAACAAAAAAAATACAATACAGCGGTTTGTTGTTGTCCCGTCGGAGCAAGTACTTGCCATGGACGGAACAGCATTTTTCAACCTTTCTACGCACGCGCTGCCTACTGGCCGTTTTATAACTGGCCGAGTGAAAATCCACCTTAATTGTCAATTTAAAATTACCAGTAGTCGAGACGACCCAGTTTTTGATTTTTTTTTTGTTCCAAAATGACTGCTCTTTATCCTCCACATTAACTAGAATTTCGGTATTTCACAATATGCATCTATTTTAGTTCTTGAACCTGGATGATATGATTGAGGCTATAAGACTTTACAAAGGATCTCATTAATCCATTCAATGAGATTTTTCGCAATTTTTAACAAATAACTTTAATATCACTCACTTTAGTTTCTCTTTCTACAAAGCTGATGACAAAACAATCTATCAAACTTATTTAGAAAGAATTGAATGAGAGTTTAGTTAACGTTCCTTTTTAAAGCAACTCTAGGTCTATTTTGGGACGAACGTCGTAATTTTGAACCACGATCAGATGACGAGGACGACAGCTGCCCAGAAGGAAGGAGCTGGCACACGTCTCTTCAAATTTCCGCAGCACACCAGAGGGAGAACGCTTGGCCCTGATGGATTTAACGTGTACCAGACCCACTTACACGACGGTTCTATGGTGAAATCGCTCATCGAACTTGAAACCCTCCAGGTTCTAAAGAATTGAATGAGAGAAAAACAAATGTTATTTTCACAAACAAAGAATCTCGTTTAGAAAGTATACCTAATTTTGAGGAAGCTTGAGATTTAAATTTTCTGGAACAACATATTAAGTAAGGTTGTTCTCACTCTCTTTACAATAAGTAGTCCTTTATATAATTATAAGCATTTCGTTGTAGAGTTTTTCTTATTTTTTTTAATTTTAAAAATTTATTTATATTATTTACTTCAAAATTTACTGAATTTTCAAATTCAATGTCAAAGCTGGAATGAAATGCAAATATTTTTTATATGGGCACTTTTTATAAAAACACTTAATAAAAGTACAAATTCTACAAATGTACAGAATAAAGTATTATATCATATACGCCCTTCCCTCTTTATTTCTTACTGTTTCTAATTACAATCAAAATTCCATATTGCGTCAGATATATTTGTTGCTCCAATTTTGCAGAATAAGATGCCAAGCATACAGAAATAGATATCTATCATTGCCTTTGCTTGCACGCCGAAATAGCTCAGTTGGGAGAGCGTTAGACTGAAGATCTAAAGGTCCCTGGTTCGATCCCGGGTTTCGGCAAGGCAAAATCCTCTGTAGTATAGTTGTCAGTATCCCCACGTGTCACGCGGGGAACCAGTGTTCTATTTCCCCAGGGGAGAAGTTATTTTTTCTTGCTCCATTTATTAAATAATTTTACATCTTTTCCACAGAATATGTTTTACAGGTGATCAAAAATGAAAAACACAGATCACTACAGTTGTCGTAGGTATAAAGTGATGATTCCAAAAACGAAGTAAATAAATATTCCATGAAAACTTCATTGGCAATGACAGAGACGAAGCCGAATTTTGCAAAAAGTTAATACTTTATTTATTAAAACGTTAACTCAAACGCAAAACAATGTGAATGTATAAAATATGGAGCGCCGCGTATACGCAATAATAGTACTTCTGTATCAAAGTTTGAATAGAATCCATCAAGGGGATATACATCTGTCATTCCATGTGATTGTGCGAACAATAATTCAGAAATGCAACAAGCTAGACCAGAGGTTCCCAAACTTTTTTTTCTCGTGGACCACTTTCAAAGTTTTACTATTTTCGGTAGACCCCCTGCTGCTACATTTCTACTGTATTCCCAAAACTCCTAAAAAATATCACCCTAAATTGGGGGTGTTAAGAAGAAAAAAAAAAGTAACACATTTTCTTGTGTCCTATTTATTAAAATAATACTTGTGGTTATACAAAATTATAAACATTTATTATTACAAACAATCAACAAATGACAAAAAATCAACAATGAACTCTGAAATGTAAATCAACAATAAAAAATAGTCATACTTTTAATGAGACGGATGTACTTGATGAATTGACAGCAAATTATCAATATTTGGCTTCAGTTTTGTAAGAAGTAATCTCAAATATCCCCGTTCTGTGATGTTCAATCTGCTCCTTTTTATTGTTAACAGGTTGGTAACGGCACTAAAACTGATTTCGACAAGATATGACGAGGGAAAAGCTATCAAAAATTTTCTCGCAATTTCCCACAGCCCAAGATATTTTTCGGGGATTTCTGCCTGCAGCCAAAATGTTTGATAGCCTTTTTTAAATTTCACCTTCAGTTCCTCTTTGGTGCTGAGCTCAAGTAGCTCCTCCTGTAATAAATACCACATTCGCCTCTTCCGTTTCATCAAATGGGGTTATGATCCATGGTGGTATTTCCATCGTCAGAATATCTTCAAATCTATTTTTGAAGTCATCATGCAGGATATTTAAATGTTGAGCGTATGTCTGAATATCCTCATCAGGACATTCAATCTGTGACAAGTGCGGAAACTGGGAGAATTCGCGCCGACTAATATTTCTCTTCATTAATTTCAATTTACCAAGAAAAGTCGAACTTACACCCTTTGTTTTATTAAATTAAGGCTGTCCCCTTGTAACTGCAAGTTAACGTCATTGAATTTTATGAACAAATCTGTTAAGTACGCAATGTCCGCTTTATATTTGATCAGACTTTCTTTTAAATCTGGTGCTTTAGTTTCCAAACACTCTATCACTGATTCGAATAGTGAACATCGATTCACTCACAGTCACACTTTTATGTTCAAACTCACGGAAACAAATGAGTAACGTTTTGTTCTTGGCATTCGTATTTATACTAATGTAGATTGCAAGCACAGCGCAAGTAGCATTTCATACCTTTGCAGGTCTAAACAAGCATCCCGGACGAGCGGGCGCACGGGCGGCACTTTGCAAGTCTCGACATGTGGTGTACACTTGTACTATTATCTATTGTTCTATTCAATTCTGTGTTTGAACTGAGTCTCGAATATTTTTGAGTACCTGCCTAGTGAATGATGCTATCTGCCTACGTTGATAGGTAAATCCAAGCCAAAAATGTTGTTCTTTATTATGAAAACCAGAATTTTTCGTGGACCCCCACTTACAACTTGTGAACCCCTGTTTTCTTTTCACATCTGCGTGGACCTCCATGTGGTCTCCTATGGACCCCTGGGGGTCCACCTGGACCACTTTGGGAACCTATGAGCTAGACGAATGAAATCAAGAATATAGTTTTTCGACGACAGTAGTAGACATGTATCGAGTTTTGAATCGAACTTATGAAAAGCATTTTTATAGTAGAAATCACGATAGAAACTTATTATTCAGAAAAAAACTATCTGATCAAACATTATAATTTTTTTCTCATTTTAAACGCTAATTGAAAGTTAAATAAAACATTAATTAATTAATTAATTCTAAAAATGTGTGAACACTCTCAGTATTTCAGATGTACAGTGGATTTCAATAATAAGCAAACTCGTCTAATGCAACAAAAAATGTGTGACTAGTGCTCATAAAGCATGATGGTAGTCCCGTACTTTGTATAGGAAAAATTTAACATTTTCACATAATTGTGATTATTTTCTTTTGGTTGAAAAAGTAAATAAACACTTACTGATTTCCCTATATGTACAATAAAGATAACTGTTCAAAAAATAACATCTCGTTGGCAATATGCGCAGGTACAGATCAGAGCCTTCTTGGTATTTTCAGAAATTCATGAGAGAAAGCAAGTCCCGCATAATGCGATTTCGACTTGCATAAATTCGTCCGATAATGCAAGCTTAATTTAACACGGTTTCTTAGTGCATGGGTGATATTCCCCGTATTGTACTAGAGTTTATTATACTTACAAATTAAAAAAAATAATTAGGCAAGCGCTCGAAGGGTTCAAATTTTTATACACTACTATTTATTTTACTAGATTTGTTCCACATCTGTAAAGATGAAATTTCGTAATCATTTTTCCATTCTCTTTCTGCTCTGCTACAATGTTAAAATTTGGTTCACTTATGTTATCGTTGACTAAAAACTATTTTAACATTTAAAAAAGTTATATTTCAGTTAATCAATTAATTTAATTTTGATTCATATGCGTGGCACAATCTCTTAGTGAATTTGAGGAAAATTGATTCCAAGATTTAGCATTCATAATAATAACTTATAAAGTGAATACGAAAAAGTAGCAAATAATTAGATTAAAAGACTATTTTTGGTACATTAATAAAAGTGCGTTTTTAAAGACTTTCTTTTTTGTCAAATTTGTTCAAATTTTAGGAGTATTATTTTTTTTAAAAAAAAGATTTATTGACTGTATTATCAATATTTCTCAAGGAATCGATTGTAAGTAAGGCTTGTGGTGGGACTGCATTATTAGAAGAACAAAATCTGATTTCGCCAGTTATCTGCTTTGTATATTAATACTGTGAACGTTAAATCTGCTTGACGGTTTCAAGTTTTTCGGATATCTTTTTAACAACTTTCAAATCCCCCCCCCCAAAAAAAATACTAGACCAGGTCTTTAAAACTATTTGTTACTCTCAAGACAGAATTAAATTCTAATAAACAGAATTTAGTTTGACGCATGCTATTTTTCTTTCGAGTATTTTGAGGTCAACGTGTTGATTTATCCTATAGGCAATTGCCTTCTTTCTATTTATTACATACAGGCTACAGGGGAAAAAATTACTACAGTTCATCAGCTGTTAAAATGTTGAATTTTAATTTTGTCGCAGATTTAACGATTGAAAAATCTTGGTCCATTACAAATTAAGTTTTGAAGAAAGAAAATATGTGATGAAGTGCTACTAGCAGTGCGAAAAGGTGGTAGAAATGCAGAGAAAATTGATGAAGAAATTTCACATTAATCTGCTGTAAATTTATCATAAGACAAATTAGAGATAACTTCCAAGCGGATGGAACGGTTCAGAATGTTCAGAGATAACATTTTGGAAATACCAATGTCATTGAGTGACAGACATATAAGAAAGGGTATTATCTAAGAGAATAACTTAACCGGGCTGCTAGTGAACTCCAAAGGACAGTTTCGATTGTATTTTGAAACATTTGAGAGGTAAAGTTATATTTTGACATTATTATAAGCTCTTCCTGAAGATGATCGTTGGAAGCTATTTGCGTTTTGTGACTACTCTGGGGCGAAATGTAAAGAACAGGAATTTAAAACACGATCAAACTGGAACGAAGAGACACTGATCCAGAGAGGCGATTCCAACTTCGTGAGTAATATAAAGCGAAAGGTGAAGAAAACTGCTAATTTCAAAGACGATTAAATTGGTGCTAAGTAATGGATACCACTGGATTTTCCTTATGGGATTTTCTTAATAATATAGTTTATGTTTTAAAGTAACCATGAAAAAAATACGAATATATGAATTCCGAGTGAAATGTCTTTAAATGTCTGCGATACCATAATTTCAAGATGTCACGGCTTTATACATCAGGATGGTAATCGAATCGAACAAATGAACCATGTAAATAAATGTAATTATTCCTTTATAAGCATTAAAACAAGTTGTATAAGATTAAATAAATGCCATATAAATATTCACAATGCGATAGCGTTTTTATACGGCGTATTTTTTTAATCATGAAAAACCTCACAGATTCGTTTTTGAAATTTAAAATTATCCTTTCTCTTTTTGTCTGATCACAGAGAATGAGGAATTTCAGTAAATAAAACATATGGAAATATTATTGAATAGCAGTCAAGGGCATTTCAGCTGAAACATAAATTTTACTCTTTTATTTTCCCTATCAGTGGCCTAATGAGTTAAAGCATGGCACAGGATTAGTCGAAAGTTGATGGTTATTATTATTGTTACTAAACCACCAGGAGTAACTGGCCTGATAAGGTTTATGGTTAAAAAATAACCTGTGGGTAGAAGGAAGAACTAGGATATAGATGGGAAAAATTAAATAAAAGGGATGATAGCTTGTACTGAAAAAATTCACAATGTTTTAGTAGTTAAAGGCTTTTAAAGTCATTCATAGTGATGGTGATGATATCCTGACTTCGTTTCTGTAGAAGTTTCCTTTACTTTATTGTTCTTAACACGGATCTTTTATATTGAATATTTTGGTACCAAGTTAATGTTTCCTACGCTGCAGTTGATGAAATGGAAGATTTTTGTTTTAGGTCAGACAATGTCGTAATGGTTTGGATTTGTCTTGATAAACTCAATGACAATGAGGTCATTGGCCTAACCTGTTCCAGGTTAAAAATTCTGTACCCCGTTTGAACTTTCACTAGAACTGTTCAATTGAAAAAATTGTGTTTCAGCAATGAATTGCTGTCTGCGATCAGGTTAGCTGCAGGAGAGTTTCCAGGCTTTCCACCATGCGAGACTCAAAAGTGAGTAATTTGTTTCTAAAAGTTTTTCAGGAAGGCAAACTCAATAACACATATTGAAGATAGGCATATATCTCAGGGGCTACTTAGATAATTAAAGGTCTCTGTGCCTAACAAAAGATATTACACTTCTTCTTTAACATGAATCGTTCATTCATGAATTTGGCTAGATATGCTAGTCTAAGTGGGATCGAGATCAATATCACCACAAATCTTTTTAAATCAGATAACATGATTTTATAGTTAGAACTGATTAAAAAAAGTTTAAAAAAATTCTTGAATATAAAAATGCAGGAATTTATTCTGCTCAAGCAATGAGTTTTATCTATACTTATAATAAAGCTCAATGTGTGCGTGTGTGTGTGTTGGCGCTCTACAGGCCAGACCATTCAACCTACAGCTACCAAATTTGGCACGTGTATAACTTGGAGTATGTGCACCTGGGGATTATTTTTTCGAATTTTTAATTAGAATTTTATTTATTTAAAAATTAAGCGAAATTTTGGCGTGTTTCTGCTATAACTTCCGAAACTATTACAGCACAAAAAAGATTTTAACATGAAGTTAAAGATCAAAAATTTATCTTTTAAATGATACCAATGTTTTAACCTTAAAATTAAATTTCTATTTTTAAAAAATTTTTAAAACAATATTTTAACTATATTTTTCAACAATTTTTTTCGTACAAAATAAAAATAAAGTTTAAGCTGCACGAGCACGTTTGAATTCATGGGAAAAAATTAGCTTTTTTCAAAGTGTTGCCATCACATTGATTAAAGCTCCAATTAAAAATAAATTAAATCTTTTTGGAAATGAAATCTGCAAAAATATAATTTTCGGCACGTGTGTGTAGGAAATGAAACAAGTAAGAAATATTATTTTTTTCTAAAAAATAAATTCAAGAAAAATTATTTTATGATCTTATACACTCTCTATATTATTAATCCAATAAATCAGTTTTATTTTAAGGCAAGTTTTGTTTAATATGAATAGGATATCCATTCAAGTCAGGGCCACACAGCTAATTTGTAAACCTTTAGTAAGACACAGATATGCTAATATGGTCTAAATGGAAAATGATTATATTTTATGTAACTCGATTCAATAAATGCTCTAATAAATAACGAATTTTTGATTTTACATAAAGCTTCTGCTGTGGAAATCACGATTAACAAAATGTTCTTGAAACACTAATATTTTAAATAAAAAGAGTCAATTTCCAATTAACTAAATCAATCACTTAAACTAACTGATTTATGAAAATTTGAATATCACTATTCAATAAAAAAAGGATAATTTTAGATTTTCCATCGATCGTTTCAAAGAAAATCAGTACGCAGGTTTCTCAAGATTAATTGGCCTAAGATTATGAAACTGTTGAGTTTTTCTAAATTTTTAACATTCAAAGCTTCATAAATAAGTTTTAGTTGATCGTGGAAAATAGAAACATTCATTCATTTAGTTAAAATTTGGTGTGTCCAGAATATTTCTCAGAATATGATACCTTGCTGCATTAAATTTAGACTTCATAGTTTTTGAAATATATTTATAATCCGGAACAAAATATTATTATTGATTTGATTTCAATCCTTTTGAAAGCAAAACTAAAAACTGAATTTTATGCTGAATCTGAGAAATTTTTGTTGAATTATTCTTTGAGATATTACAGAAATTATGAAAAATATTTTGCAGTTCACATAAGACTTAAATGCCGAGCGATTCTGTTTTCAACACTCATATTCAATAATAATAATAATAAATGAATAACAATAAAGATGATAAATAAAATAAAACGCTTGGTTTTATTAAAAAAACATCTTTATATTAATTGCAATTTCATCATTTCCACTTTAAATTAAAGTTGAAGTTTTACCAGAAATGGCAACAAATTAGCAATATATATATATTAAATTGAACGAAACGATATAAACAACAGTATAAGTTTGGTATGACTATCAAAATTTGAAGATTAAAAATGTTTGGTTTGAGAATCTATTAAGAGACCAGTTACTTAAAATATTTAATTGAAAATTGTAGCGAGCGGTAATACTGGCGAACCGGCTGGTCGCCAAAGGCGGCTAGTACTCTAATAAATCAAGTTCCTTGATTCCAAGAAGACCTTGCCGTCAAAAGGGGGTTTTTTACAAACAAAAGACTCTTAACAAAAGGAATGTAGGGAAATTAATTAAAATACTTTTGCATATGTCATGCTTTTATTATATTTTTGCAGAATCATTTTATATAAAAAAAAAAACAACTCAATATATAAATGTATAAGTAAACGCTTATTTATGTTATTTGTTTCAATATTTAGGTATTTAAAACCTATAAAAATGACTTCCTTTTTTATAAAATCAGCATCTAATATTCTTGGAATAAAAAAATGAAAAATTATAATCTTGAGCCTTTGCTCTTCGCATCGTCGCTTAATAAGCGGCATCACAAATTTAGTTTTGCGAAAACGCTAAATTTTTCGCAAACAATGAAGAATATGACAATTTTTGTTTCCATCTGATATGGACATGAGACAATATATGATGTATCGATGTAAAAAAACCATTCATTATTGGTTGCAAAAATTTTTTTGTCTTCCTTTTGTACAATTTGGAAAGTTGATATAGACGTTTCTATCTTTTAAGCGACGATATGCTACTCTAACAAAAAATTTTCTTACATCTTGGTCATTTCAAAAGAAAATTCTTTGAACAACTGTATATATTTAATACAAATCAATACGAAGTATATATCAATAAGTCAATTTATAGCAGATAATAATGAAAAGTTATTTGCTTGTAAACTCATACAATAGGTCATTGAAAGAAAAAAATTGAGTTCACTGTATTTAAATTTAGATTGTATTTACATTTATTCCGTATATCACATTACAACTCAACGAATTGATTTTGAAAACAATACGCGTGACCGGTATACTCGGAATTTTTTTCTTTACAGAGAATCAAATTCAATGCCGCAATCAATAGCAATTTGGGTTCAATTCCTGTTGCTCAGTTGTATTCGATGAAAGGATAATATCCAAGGCGTGTCTTCGGCAAACAAAAATAACAGTTCATTTCAAGGCTTCAGATTGCCACTGTTTCGCTAGCTTCAATAGTAGGATCGATTGTCAGGAAAAATTTTTAACTTCCCTGGAATGCTTGTTATTTATGGTATTTATTAAAGAAAAGTCAGCTTGCTTGGAAAACGGCGATGGAAAGCCTTCTTGGAAATCAGAAAAAAATTCGTGGTAGAACTTTCATTTTGTGAAATACAGTTGTTGATTTGAGTGCTTTGGATTCGAAGCTATTTGCTTTTATGAAGATATTACAGAAATTTTGTAAGGCTGATTATGAAAATTTGTGAATCAACTAGAAAATCAGTTGTGTAAGAAATTATATTGGAATTGTGAAATTGGCTAATTAATTGCTATTTTTTGTGGTTATTAAAGATAGTAAGCTTTTTTGAAAATCGATTGAAACTACTGACTGGAATTTCATTTCGTGTGGACATCAAAAGAACAAGTATAGAAGCTGACTTCAATTTTCGAAGATATGGATTTGACGTTACTGGTTTTCGAAAGAATTACAAAGATTTTATGTGATGATTATGAAATATATGGATCAACTAGAAACTTAGTTTGGTGAGAACTTATGAAATTAGACATTTTTTTATTCATTGGATTTTTAATAGAAAAGTGTGGAAAAGGGTATGCAGTAAAGTGTGAAAGTAAGCTTTCTTAAAAGGCAATAGCATAATGTTTTTTTTTCATGTAAAAAAATAATATATGTATGCTGACTTCAAGATTTTCCAGACTGGATTTGGTGATTTTTGAAGGAATTATAAAAGTTTTGTAAAATAAATTTTCAAATTAGTTTTACAAACTGAAGAGTTAGTTCTTTAAGAATATAAAGACTTTTAAGAAGATACGAACTTAGTAAGTCACTTAGACGAAAAATTCTTTGACGATTCTTAAGATGAAAAGAAACTTAGTTGGAAGATCTTAAGAAGAAATGAAACTTAAAGAGACTTATTTCTTTAAGAAACTATAATGATATTGTGGATTTAATAAATTATTTAAAACAAAAAATATGTTTATAAATCTACTTAATCATTTCCCCACATCTATTTGCAAAAGAACATAGAATCTTCATTGAATTAGAAGTTTGAAATAGGATTATTTCAAATATAAGGAAACATTCAACCAGGAAAAATAATTATTTATCATTTTTTCAATGAAAGAATGCTTTTTAATGTTGAATATTGATGTTCCATTGTTTGAAAAAATAGTGCATTATTCAGTAAGATGTATGAAAAAGAAATATTTAGTATATGAGAAAACATTCAACAAGTGGAAATTTTAAGCAATGTGGAAGAAAGAAATTTATTAATAGGATATTCATTTTTTTAATGAAACGAGACTTACTACATTTGATCAGTTACTATGTAATTCAAATAAAAGAATATAATGCATCAATGGAAAAATTAAACATCTTTTATGACAGCGGAGCTAAGAGTTTGGAGAAAAATAAATTAAATTACCATTCAAGAGATGCAAAAGGAAAGAATTTGAAAAAAAAAACCTTCATAACTTTCTATTTACGTTAGAAAAAACTGAATGAAAATCATTTCACGTCTAATAACTTAGGCATATATAAATACAATTACTTGATATCACAATGCAAAACTTTATGATAGGAAACAAGGAAGAAGTTGAAAAAGCAAGTGGAGTAAATTATTAGCGCAGCTAATTTTAGTAATCACACTGAATAGAACGTTGTGTACAAACCATCTAGTGAGAAAAAAACTTCTTACGCATAATACCACGAATGGCCTTTCTGCTGAATTAAAAGTCGAGAATTAATCGATAGCGCATTGTACAAAGCAGCTTTACAGGTGTTGGGAAACTTGGAATCAAACCTGAAAGTGGAAACGCAACCAACGTTCTAATCCAATGCTCTGGAATTTGATGGAGAAGAGCCAGCGACACTCCCTTCATGTTTTTACATAGCTTAATTCAACAAAATAACTGATGGCATCTCTTTCTCTGTTGTATTAGTCACAAATTTGAAAATTTTTTCAGCAGAATGATGGATTTTAAATTGTGCGTTCCAATTATGTGGATTATTAATTCCATCATTTTTGGATTATTAAGTCAAGTTCAAGCCTATGGGTAAATATTGCTTAGTATTTTTGAGACTTTTTATCTTCTGTTTTGATCTTCTAAGTTGAAACAACTTTGCGTTTAATGTAAATTGGATATAAACAAGGGCTTTATATCATTTCTAATACTTTACTTTTTATACTTCTAAATATAAATTATTTATAAATTTAAATTATAAATTTGACGTTCAGGTAAAGCAATGAAGAAATTATGGAAACTTTGTTTTCTTTTTTAGCAATAGGTGATACATTTATTTAAAAAATATTTAAATGTAACATTTTTTTGTATCCGAATCTAACCGTCGATTAAAACTTAAATTAACTTTAAATTTCAGAAACATCATTTTCAAGAAGGCATATTTAAGATTTTCAGTTTATTTGAATTGCGAATTAGCTATTAAATTCTTAGTTAATTAGTGTATTAAAAAGATATTCTATATTTTAAAAGTGCAAAATCAACTTGAATTATAAAATTGCATCTATAGCATTATTTTTATTAAAAGTTATTTCAACCAGAAAGTTTATTTCTATAATCATTAAAATGAAATCTCCTTGTTCTAATTATATCAAGCGCACTAATATATAATTTATTAATGCGGTTAAAAATACTAAAATTATGATATTTGTTTTTAAAAATATAGAATTAAAATGGTATAAGTATCGACGCGTTATAGATGATTTTTCTGGTTTGAAACGAGTATAAGTGTTTTATTGGCGTTACGAGTCTTTTAATAGAACTTTTGATTCGTTCTACTTTTACAAAATATAAAAAAATGAATAAATTTGTAATTCTCAAAAGCTGAATAATCTTAGTTTTAGTCTTATAATTTTAACAGAATTTCATTACAATAAGAAAAATCTAATCTTTCATTAACATTATTTTTATTTCGAAATATTCGCTCCGTCATGATTTCGCTACAAGTAGTTAATAGGTGTTTTGTATTATTTATTCAGAACAACTACAACTGTATGGACTAATAGGGGCCTAATCCTATTTTAATTACCGAATATCCAGATAACTGATGGAAAAAAGTTATTTCAAAGGGGAAAAACGAAATTCTGCTAGTAATTAATTTAAGGGCTACAAAGACAATGCTGTTTACGTATTAATTTTGCATGTTTACATTCTGTGTTTGCTATCATAGCTTGAACACATCAGTCAAAGTCAGCTGTTCGAGGTGATTTTATTTGCGAATTTCTTTTTTACCTTTTCAAGCGAGTTCGGATTATTCATACTCCATCATAAAATTAATAAAAGTACATTTCGAATATTTTATGTAGTTTTAAAATGTGTGCACTTAACGCAGATAGTTAAATAAATGAAACGAAGTAGAGAGAATTATCATTAAAATTGTATATCTGTATCAAATTTTAAAATCAATCCTTCAGAGGGTTGGCCTTTTATTGGTCTGTATATCTATGAGTATGTGAGCAGGAATTTTAAAAATACAAAAGATAAATAGACAAATGAAATTTGATATGTAATTTTGTCACTAACATTGTATATTTTTCAAATTTTCGGCCCATTCAGCGGTACAGTAGACACCCAAAACCCACACTCAGTTTTATTCACTGTATTATAACTCAACGTGATAACTTTCGCTGGTTTCTTTAAACAATCCAATGCTTTGTGTGTATCAAATGAAATTGGAAAAAATTGAAGAGCTTCTGGATGAAAAACTGATTTGATAGAAGTGAAATTGCTTTAAACTATTCAAATACACAAGTATAAATTCATAACTCGCATGAGATCAATCACCACATATTCATCCTTGGATCGCAGAAGTGCACCCTTGTTCCAGATCATCGTTCTAGATTACTAGGTTCTAGATTGCTGTTATGTGAGTAATCGTTCTAGATTACTCACATAACAGCATTCCTGCAACTTGAAAATAAAATATTATTCGAATTAAATTGAATTAATTAGCTTTTTTCTGTAGTCATCATTTAATGAAATTTCATTAAATGATGAGTATTCATCATTTACTGAATCAAATTATTTTATTAAATGATTAGTATTTTTCTGGATGTTTTTAATAAATTATATTTTAATTGAAATAAGCGGAAAGGAACATACACTCTAGAAAATATATAAATAAGACACAAATTTCCTTTCGAGGCAAGGGAGCATATTATATTCTTCAAAAGAATAAGATTTGTTGGAATGAAACTGTAATAGTGTCAGCATGCAATTTTTTCTTTAAAAATTACACCGTTTGTTGCATTTAATTATTTGAAAACAAAATTTTTCTATGATTAGTTAAAAATGTGCAAAATTGACCTCCTTTATAGTATTTTCAGTTAGATTAATTTTCATTTCATTAACCAAGTCCAAAGTGCATGCTACTGGTCACTGGTAATAAGGACTAAGAATGCTAAATACTGATAGTGTCAAAGTCAGAAATATAAGGAAATAGTTACTTATCTGTTACTTATATCGATCTGTGACTTATATAGATTACTAAGTTTAATCTTCTAATATATATAAGTATTTAAAAAAGCCAATATAACTTCTTTTGAATAAAACATATAGAATTAATATGAATAACCCATGCTCTTGCTGAAGTACGTTAATTTTGTCCTTAAAGACAGAATTTTTTTACGAAACCGATAGTTTTTTACTAAGAACACTTTTTTTATTTTTAAAAAATTATTGATAATAATTACTGAAATGGTTTGCAATCTCTAATCGAATTTCCACACATACATATAGATCACCAGTAGGATATCATCAGCTAAAAGTTGGCATATTGTAATATGTGAATTTAAGCAGTTTTATAATTAGATATCCTTTAATAATGTTGCAAGAGATCCATTAAGAAATTCGAATCTTTTTTGCTGAAAAAGTAAATAAAAAAAGTAATGGAAAAGTTTTTCTAGCAAATTTTACACACAAATAAATCATCATGAATGGATAATTATTGTAAGGTCATGGGCTTTATTGAAAAGAGGATCAAAAATTTCAAAGTAATGGATATAGGATATAAATGAAACAATTCGTTTCTGCAAAAGGAAAATACTGCAATCGCCAAAAAATTCGAACTCGAGATTTTGACGATTCTTCGTGTTTCAGATGTGAGTCCCAAAAACACATTTTTGGAATTACGTCTCTCTGTAAATAAGAAAACTCGATAATGTTTTCAGCTAGATAAATGATTTTTGGTATATAGACTTAACGCTAAATATTTAGATTATTATAAAATTTTGAACGAAATCTATTAATATGAAGTCTGTCTGTCCGGCTTTCTGAGTACAAGTGAACACGAAAACTAGAAAACGTAAAGAACTGAACAGATAAAACATGATACGAAGATAAAGAATCTAAAATAAAGATATCAAATGTGGAGCAAGACCGTCAAGGGATCATTTGTTGCTCTAAACCTTTATATTCATAAAAATGCGATAACTCAAAAACGCAATGACTTAAAAAATGAAATTTTGTATATAATCTTTAGACTACACTTGTAGTTTTATGTCAAATTTTGATGTCAAACGGACGGAAAAAAGACATCCACATTCGATTTTCTGATACTTGTGTATTAAGTGCATCCCAGCGATTAATCGCCCGTTAATGGGCTCTTTCTTGACTGTAGTTACCGATGACAAGCTATCAATAAATATATAATTTTTTTTTTACTTGTACTACAAAGCGTACAACTCGCCTTTGCGAGATTCTTAAAATAAAAATCTGAGCACTTGTAACGTTTACAGCCTTACTTAAGATCTATACTTTTATTCGAGAATCAAAAAGAGAATAACACCATTATTAGTAAGTATGTGAGAAAGTTTTTGGGAGATCATTTCAATAAATTCTGTAAAATTTAATCAGAGAAAGTAATCATTCCCCAACTTTTTGTATTTCTATAAAAAAAAGAGCACATTTTTATGTTTTACTCCTTAGCATAGTAAAGAGAAATAAATGCAGATTTTGAAACTCTCCTCATGAACCAATTAGAAAAAAAATTGATACACTTTTGGTGTCAAGTAAACATGCCAAATTTCATTTATCGTTCTTGTGGAGTTTTTGAATTCTTGTATTCGCTTATTCACAGAGAGAAAAACGTGTAGGTAGTCTATAACCTTTCAAAATTAGGCACAGATCTGCAATTTTAATGTAAAGATTACATACTAAAATCCCTACATCTAGCTTGGTGCTTCTTTGTACAAATACGTTCATATAATCACGAATATACAAATTAACAGAAAAACCAAGACATATTTCCTTTAAAAGTTGACATATTTTTATTACTCTATTAATATATGTATGTGGTAAGTTTTTTTACATTTAACTAGAAGTGTTTTTAATTTAATATGAAGACATGCGCTTGAATGGACAGACTATCTATGCAAATCAATATTGTCTGCAGTTAGCTTTTAACTACGGTTTGATAAAAATCTATAATTTTGTTGTGAAAGGCTCATATTTAGATTGTTGCCTTTTTGAATTAACAAATTCACAGATAGCTCTAAAGGATGCTTTTTTTGTCATAGGTACTTCTAAAACGTGGTGATTCATTAAACTCCCTTTCTTGACGGTAACAATATTTCCTTTTTATGTCGTTGTTCACAATGAAAAAATTAAATTTTGTTAAATCTATTAGCCAGTACTCTTTCATTTCATCAGTGCCCAATTTCCAATGCCAGTCCGCTTTATGTCAGTACTGAAAACCAATTTCGATATGTTGGGTATAATTTATTCAAGTTGCAACTGTGTTCTATATTTGTTTTTATTAAATAGCTTGATTCAAAATCCAATTTCACACAGCTGTGATGTATTGAAGGAGATTAACACTTTTGGCAAAATTCTTGGAAAAGTCCCCTACTCATTTTATTAACAAATACTAGAAGTGTATATAGTATATAGCCAGTGTTGTTGCCAACATAAGGGCAGATTTAAGATGGCGTGAAAAACGGAGAAAATTTATATGTAACTTAATAATAAAGATGAATACAAAATGTTAAAAGGAGAGATATTTTGCATTCATTTAAAAAAATTTGAAATCTTTTTTTGTAAAAGTTGTAATATCAAACATTATACAATACACTGTTATTAGTATATGATTCAAAGAATGAGAATTCCTGCTTTAGAATAAAACAGAGAAACTCTTCTAGATATTTAGATAACTAATGAAAATAATTTTTTTCTAATTCTTGAATTACTTTTAATCTTAACTCTGAAAAATTCGAAATATCTATATAAAGGCAACCATATATTGGAACCTAAACTGACTTTTCAAGAACTCATGCATTAAAAAGAAATAATATATCAAAATAGAAAATGAAAATGAAAACAGACTATTGCTGCATTAACTGAAAGGATCAACTTGATTTTCTACCCAACTCTAATAAGTTTTTTTTTCTGGTTTTACATTTGGTAAATGAAGTCTGGGTCTATCAAGTCTAAGAATGACTTGGTATCTTTCCACTCTATTTTCCTTTAATAATGAGACACCTAGACAAGTACATCTCTCATCGGTTCATTTTGTTTATAACAGAGTGTCTTTTTGGATTTGTCCCAGGGAAAGAGCTTCCACTTTATCCTTCCAAATGCAGAGTATTATCTTAACCTTACTTAAGCATTTCGTAAGCCGAGTCGGACCACTATTTGGCTGTGCATCAAAGGATTTCCCCTTTATTGTTATGAATATTATATTTTAAAACAGTGGGCGAGCGACGATGATTGAAATGATAATTTTTAAATATTTTTACAGCTTCTTTACAAAAACGTTTTCAAATTTTTCAATTCTAAACGATTTTTAAAATTAAAAAATTTGAAATTTGACTAATTTGGCTAAATAAGAAAAAGAACTAACATACCGTCTATTGAATACTTGGCCGCTGACATAAATTTTACTTTTTAAAACTAGTCAAACCGTAATTATGCAAATGATTTATCAATGAGCAGTAAATTTTTGCAGCTTATCACTATTCTTATATTTATTTTTTCCAATTCTGGAACAACGCGACAGATTATTTTAATTACTCAAAATATTCATCTTCTAAACTATTTTTAAAAATATTGAACAATTTCCGAACTTTTCACTAAATGAGCTAGTGAGAAAACATATTACTGTCTGGAATTGTATCTATTAAGTTTTTGGCATGGTTATAAATTTTATTTTTTTAAAAGTAGTCAAACCGCAATAATGTGAATGATTTATCAGTGAGCAGTAATTGTTTTGATCATTATTCTGATTTTTCATTTCTTATATCTAGAGAAATACGAAACTGTATTTTAATTTTCTCAAAACGTTCAGTTTCTTAAAATTTAAAACAAATTCCGAAATGTTGATTAAATTAGCGAATGAGAAAAAAGAGTACTATCTGGAGTTGTGTCAACTGACCGTTTGGAAATTGTTACAAATTTTTGTTCTTCAAGGAGTGATGAAACCCCGATGATGTAAATAATTTGTCAGTAAGCAATTATTTTTATCACTATATTGAGAATTCGGTTTTTATGGCTAGAACGACTCGAAAGTACATTTTAACTTTTCGAAAGTTTCAGGTTCTAAATTATTATTAGAATAAAAAATCTTAAATTTTGATTAAACCAGGTAGTGAAACAAAAGACTATTCTTTGACATCGAGTCTACTGATTTTTGAGCCATTATTACAATTATTCTGTTTTAAAAATTGGTCTGATGACGATGATTCAAGTATTAAATTGATAACAGGTTATTTCTCAAAGCTTTCACTGTTTTAATGACTAGATTTGATATACAGGGCAACTGAAAAGTGCGATCTTAATTTTCAAACTTTTAACTTCTGGAAAATTTTTGAAAGCTTTATAAATATGAAAAAATAAATAATGATGTTCAAGCACTGCATCTGATTTTTTTAGTCATTGGTACAAATATTGCTTTAAAACGTTTTCAGTCGTTTTAATGATTTAATAATGAGAGTAATTTCTTACAGCTTAGTACATCGTTTATCAGTTTTTTTCTCTTTTTGATATTAAACAAAATGAAAAATATATTTTTTATTTGAAAAAATTATCAGTTTCGGGACATATATTCGTTTTATTGCCTTCAATGGATCAAAATATAGTTAATAAAAATGATAGGAAAAGAAGTTTATTTTTAATTATTTTTCTAGATTAATTTTTTATTCTAAATATTTTTCAAAAGCTAAACATTTTGAAAACGTAAAGGAAATTTTCAAATTTATCTGATTATCAAAATCAGTGGAATCTCCCTTGAGCATTTCCACAGCCTGATCTGATTTATTTTGTGTTCAGGCTAGTAATATGTAAAGAACGGGCTTGCTTTTTAGAAAATTGTCTTAGTTAATCAATTTGGTTCAAAATCTGGTGTTGATATATAATTTTTGCATAAAGTTAATTTAAAATTCATTCATCTAGCTCCTGACATTTTAAAATTATTGTAGTTATATACAGACGCCGGATAGTTAATAGGTGATGCATTTAGACTAACCTCTGATAAACGCTTAAAATTCTAGGGTAAAAACATATGTTAAATTTCATTAATTTTTCTGAGGGTTTTCGTCTCTGTTTTTCTTCCATTGATAAATCTTTTTATCTTTAAGTACCTCCTACTATATATTTTAACTCTCCTATCACCACTTCGAGTAAAGTAATATTATTAATAATGCAAGGACAGTTATCAGTCAATCGAGTTGAATTGAAAATATTTGTAGGATTTCTTTTTGATTTTTTGCAAGCATAGTCAGCACGGCGCTGTCCGTGACAAGATGAATATCAGAAAAATCAAAACCACAATAACATAAAGAAGATGAAGTAAAAAAAAAATTATAATATTGATTTTACAACTTTATTTAAGTTCGTGACGATGTATCCCTTGAGAGCGCCAGACAATAGAAATCGAAAGAAATAACTAAAAATAAAGGTGCACTAAAAAAAAAGAAAAAACAGACAATAAATTTAGAAAACTGAACGCAAAAGATATCATTAGAATTTAATTAAATAAAAATAATTTTTATGATTTTTTTTATTTCCTAATTTGGCTCTTTTGGAATAATAAGAAATTTATTTAATTAAACTAAAAAAATCAATGAAAAGGGGTATTTTGACCACTCTTGTTTTAAATTCCAGGGGAAACTTCTAGTCTCAAAAAGTTAAAAACAGATAACAGAATTATATCTGATATAGGAATTTTAGCTTAAATTCTTAAATTTTTCGGAAAAATTATTATTTTAAATTTTTTTCAAATTATAATAAATTATGTCAGAGGTGAAACTCAAATTTCTTTAGAAAAACAATTATTTGTTAATTTCGATGATACATTGAATTTTTTACTTCTTTCATTAGAACATAAAATATTAAATAAAAAACATCTACATTAAAATCTTAAATTCGGATTTCGAATGCATTACGACTATTCGCATATGACCACGTAGTTAATATTACGACTACCTGTGGCTGAAATGCATTAATGTTGTCTTTACATTGTAAATAGACACACAAACATGTCCTTTTATAAGAATAAATTGTACTTTTATAAAAAGTACAATTTATAAAAGTGCAATTTATAAAAGTACAATTTATAAAAAGTGTTAATTCCGCATCATAACGAGTGAAAATAAAACTGAAATATTTTAGAATTAGCTAATGATGAAAGCAACAATAGCTCATTGTGATGATTAACTATTCAAATGGAAAACAATTTTAATGCAATCCTTGGACCTTTTCCAGACCGGTTAGTTTTATAAAATTAGATTCAGATGAAGCTAGATGTAATTTCATGCCTGCAGTTACATCGAATTTACTCCGATATTTGTTATTAATATATGCATAAGACGAGTATGTCCTTTCTGTAAATTCTGTGTTCGTGAAAGGTATTAAATATTTTATTGCTTTAGAAATGAATTCTTTGCTCTCTTCCTTCATCCAATAGGCTTACGAAATTGAATAATTTTAGCTAGGAAACAAGATTACATGTAACTTTCTTTATAGTTTCTCATGAGCATTGTATTCTCATATTTCTCATAAGTAGTAATTGATGTAATCGTCAAAAAAAAAATCCAATTTCGAGATTTTAAGGAATTTTCACGTTTTTGACTTCCTTGAGTTCTGAAAAAACGTTTTGGAAAACATACCAATGCCTGTGAACATGAAATTTCAAAAGCTTTTTGAATTAGATAGATAAAATTTGGCATATGATCTTCAAAACAAATTTTTAACCAAATTTTTGACGACAAGTGTAAGTTTGTCTGTACAGGTGTAAGTGGAAAAGATAACCACAAAAGAAAATACAATGGTTGAAATCTAATATTCAGTTTTGTATCGACAGCGGAGATCTGTATCAAATTTTGAACCAAATCAATCTACGGTCGGTCTGTGTATCTGCATGTGTATAAACACATTAATTGAAAAATGAAATGATTTAGATAAATGGAATTTGGTATATAATCTTGTTGTTAAAATTGTAGTTCTGTGTCAGTTTTGCGATCTTACCCCCAAACCACAATTTTTTAGCTGGAAAAGGCAATAAAAATCTTATTAGAGCGTATGTTAGAAAGTTTCGAGCACACCATTTCTGCCAGTTTCTCTTTAATCACTTATATTTAGTGTTTTCCGCAATTGGTAATTTTATGTTTGCGCATCTCTCCTTAAATGGTCCTTAACTTCTTAAACTTCCTTAAACTTCTTATCTATTTCATTGCGTTCTTGAGTTATAGTCTGCATGTGAACACAGTCGGTCTGGCTTATTTTGCATCTATTTTTTCCAAAAATTGAAAGTCATGTGAAAATCAAACAACTTTCATCCGTTCAGCTCATTGCGTTTTTACGTATGCAAGAAAGCAAAAGAAAAGAAAAAAAAAGCGATTGAAAAATATGTCGTTAAACTTTAAAAAACTAAGGAAATGTAAAATTAAATTGAAGATTTCACTGAATGAAAGCCAAAAAAAAAAAGTACTACTTTTCTCTTTAGTACTATACTACTCCGTACAAAATGGGCCAAAACTTTTTCATTGTTCTCCAAATTTAAACGAGTTTTGCCATTTCCCACAAAACAACTGAAAAGTATTATGTGACCAACTAATTAGAGAAACTAATTAGAACTTGTTTCAGTCAGTTCAAATACATATATTTAAATCGTGATTACAGGCGTTTAAATTTTTCCGTCAGGGAAATCCAAGCCGTGGGTACTTCATCATAATAATTCACTGGCTGACAAGTTACTCTTGGTATCAAATTATCTGTCAAAATATAACATTTCGGTACTTTTATAACCAACTTATTCCCTTAATCTCGCTCTATACGACGTTTACCTCGGATAAGAAATTTGCTTGGAGGGCAACGGCTCTTAAGTTCTGAAGAAGTGCATCATCTTAGGTGCTTGAGAAAATAAAATGAGAGAGCTTCTAATATACCTTCACATCTTTATATAAAAGGAGGCAAAATGCATAGTTGAACTCTGAAATTATGTTCGTCTAGTTTATATCAACTATTTTTCCATAATTCTTTAGTTTATATCAACTATTTTTCCATAATTGTTATTAATTTATTTTTCTAAAAATTTGTAGATGCGAAGGATTTTTTCAAGCGACGACACAAGAATGAGTTTTCTATCATGTCTATGTCTAGAAAAATTTAAATTAAAATAAATTATTGAAAAGCTATAAATTATTCTATATCACTTCTACATGTATCGTTTTGTTCATCTTTAACAACTCGACCAACTAGAAAAAGAGCTTTTTTAATTTTTGAAACTTTAACTTCAAAACAATAATTAGAAACTAAAATTTCTGAAATTGAGTATTTAAAAATTAACTAGCAATGAAGGAAAATGTTCTGAAGTAAAGTAAATTTGCTGCATCCTAAAAACATTTACAGTGAGAATCGACAATAACACCTTAAAAATATTAATTCTTAAGCTTTTCGAACAAAACTTGGATGTTGAATCAGTTCGTGTCACTCGTGCCAACATGTGAAATGCGCAATGTCATGCGCATTTAGCAAACTATAAAAACTATAAAAGAAGTTGACGTTATAAAGCAGCATACGACAATGTGCAGTTAGGTGTTAGATAAAATGGTGCAGCTACATTTGTCATTTGATTCTTAAAAATTTTTAATTGATTTCACTGTATTTCTTTCGATTTTGCAAAATTTTTTCAAAAGTAATAAACAAGTTAGTGCGGTTATTCTAATCAAATATTTCATTATGACTTTTTCCACTAATTATCTCACTAAATGAGGGTCTTTTAACGAGTGAATATTCAGCAGCTATTCCGAAACTGATTACGGTGGCATTGATTGGGACCACTTTCGATCTAGACGTATATTCGGTGGATTAACGAAAAAAGATTTATTTCTTAAGGGGAAAAAACAGAATTTGCGACTAATGTGATATTAAAAGAATAATATTGCTTTCGTTTTGCACACAGGCATATAGTTTTAACCCTTTTACTACTAACTTGGTCCAATCAGCCGTGCAAATTTTATACTGGCTTGTTACTTTCTGTTTCAAATTATGGCTGAAGGATATAAAAAGAGGACATCCTTAGTGATAACTAATTTTATACATTGTATTCTTTGTTTGACACCGAAATCAGTCCGCTATTCTAGAATTTGCACGACTGGCTGGGCGGAGACAGTAGTGAAAGGGTTAAAATATCAGAGCTTGAATATAAAGGCTGTGGCTTCATTATCTTGAAAAGTTTTTATTCAGTAAGATTCTGTTTTTTGTTTTTTTTCTTCAACGCGAACCGAATGACCAGCGTTCGAATAAGGGAATTGCGCGATAACAACAGAATTTTATTTCTCAACTTAAATATATTTTTAGTAAGTCAACTGATAATCGATAGTTTATGACAGTTATCCTCATTTAAATAATTCACCACAATTTTCTAATTAGATATCTCACTAAGTAGGCCATGTTTTAAGGATGAAATTACTGGGATTATAATCCGGAAATTGCTACAGCAGCACAATTTGTTTCCTGACTGCACGCAATGTCAGGCGACCAGCATATTGTTCAGAAAAGTAGTAATAGTTAAATACTAAAGAATTAACTAATAACCATTAATTTTCGCGAAGTTGCTTAAAATATCGTTTAAATTATTAAATCTGTTTCATTTATTTGATATGAACTATGCGGAGCAACATTTATTTTATTGATATTTATATTTCATACTTTGAAACTTCTGTAGTGCATTTTTTGTTAGGAAGGCGTTTTCATTAGTACATGATTTTGATTTAGCACCGCATTCCTCATATTCATTTAAATGGGAAATAATAAGTTGCATGAAAACAGTTTTTAAAATTCAGATCTTTTCGTATTTTGACCATTTCTCGTTTCAATTTATTTTTCGTTATACAAAATTTTACAGAATTTTGAAAGCATTATTTAAAAAATTCATTATAGTCGGTGCCATTAGTATGGATACGAAATCTCATTAAAGGATTAAATGATAATAAAGTTCTAAAATACGAAAGTAGGGTATTACCAATAGGAATGGAAGGAAGAATCAATTACAAAACTCCATCTTAACGTTCTCTGAACATCAAATGCATGCCATCACGACACGGAAAAAACGTTTTCAAGGCTATGAATTCTATTGAATGCAATTTAATTAATTTGGATGTAAAATAGAACTGCAAAGTAACCAACATCAACAATCTTTTCTTCGAATAAAAATTAAAATTTTGGCACTGTCTTGTAGTTTCTGCGAAAAAAAAAAAGAGAGAATAAAGTTTGACCGCTATTAAAAGGGCAGTTTATATTTCTATTCGTTTTAATTAATCATTCTAAAACACCCATATCTATCGAATAATGAGAAGCATATTTTACTTGTACGCATTATATGACAATTCAAGAAAGCAGAAATATATATAAAAAATTTATTAAATAATTCTTTTGTGTTTCATGCTCTCTAATTATCCTTAATTGTTGTCCATTTATTTAAAAATAATACTGGAAAGCCTATATATCGCGGAGAAATTGCATTTTATTTTTTTAAAAACCTATTATAAAATTAATAGAAATGGAAAGTAGGCATTTAATGCACTCAAGAAAGTTTATGACATTTCAAGTTCTATAATTATTATTTTGTCTATTTATTTCAAACGTTTAACTTAAAAATTTTTTAGTCTCGTTTATTTGTCTTAATTAATTCTCGTCTCGCATTATAAATCCAATAATGGTTACAAAATATTAATTAAAATTAAATATTTATCACTTTTTCAAATAACGTTTCACAATGTCATTTTGATGTAGTGTCTTGAATGAAATGCTTCAAAAGATTCACTATATTATATTTGAAAACTAAATTTAGAAAACGTAAGTGACCAAAGTGAAAATATTGCTAAATAAAAAAAGTGTTCATACTACCAACAGGAATGTTCACAATAAGTACTTCTTTATGCTATATTTCGAAATTATTTTTTACTGAGAGAACTACCAGGCACTTTTCTCACTTACCATATTTTAAAACAATGTTTATTTGACACTTAAATGTGGAAAACGATGCTTGAATATTTTGGCACTAGAATAGTTTACTACTTTTAATCTTTATTCTTCCACAAGATTCTAAAAAATGTTTTTAGTTTCGGGTTTAAAATTTTTTTTTAAGGGATACAATAAGAGCTGCATGGCATTTTCAATCAAACAGAAACACGAAATTTGCTTGAATATAAATACACTGTTTAAATTTGTTCATTTTCAAGAGAATTATTTTACAAACGATAAGATAATACCAGAAATTAACATATGCCATTGATTTTTTAGCAAAGAAAAAGTGATTTTTTTATCGAGTTTTTAGTTGAGTTGATAGAGAAAATCTTTAAAAAAGTTTCATACGCAGAAAGCAAGCCTGTTGTACACTATTGTGCCATAATATATTATTAAATATTCGACAATATTTAATTCCGAATATTGTTTAATATCATACAATACATGTGTTCTTCTAAGGTATTATTAGTATATTAGATATCAAAAAAAAAAAAAAAAAGACCACATCTTTAAAGAAAGATGAAGTGTGATTAAGAAGTATCGGGACTGGTGCGCTATCATCAAAAATGCCTAGTGGGGACTCTCAGCAAATATTGACCTTGAATCTTCTCACGCAATTGCTGAAAATTACGAGGTCTAGATCCGCTGGTTCTATTTCGCACAGTTTTGGAAAATGTGCATTTTGTGTTGTCACCGCATTTGTTATGGAAGGGAATATTGTTCTGAGAGTCTGAATCATATTTTGTCAGAGGCTTGTTATATATGTGATCAATACTTACTGTACTCACTTCATATGTTTATTCTTGAAGTTAGAACATCAATTCCGATTCTTCTTTATTACACCTGGTATTGGAAATTTTTAGCAAACCTAAAACTCAATAATTCCTTTACAGAAATGAACATAGATCCCTCCCCCTTTTTTTTGCCTGAGTGATCAGAAAATCTCAGACAGCAAAATATAACCGGATTATTTAAATTTTGTATTTATGTTTTCTACAATATACTAATATTTTTTTCAAAAATCAGAGGGTGAAATCTAAAGAAAGTTTCCCGAATATTTTTTAATAAATGTGCATGAGTATCATTAATCGTATGTCATTGGTGTGCAATAGTTAAGAAAGAACCTTTTAGAGTGCGATCTTTGATTACTTTTGGCGATTAATATTGCTTGGATGTAGTTAATACATATGTACCAAAAAAACCGGATTACATTTTTGAGTGTTTTTTTAGAGCGATTAAAACCAAAATTTGGCATAGAGATACAGTTGCAAACACAAGATCCAAGATCAAATATCAAATTTTATAAATTTAAGTCATTGAATTTTTGAATTACCGCATTTACATGCTTGTGAAAGTATAGACCGATAGATGGTCAACACCTTGTTGGATTTGGCTTCAAATTTTATACATATTTACACTTAAGATGTTAAAATTTTTGTCACATTTTATTTATCTAGCTCTCTAGAAAAGAAGAATGTGTCTGAATGTGTTATCGTGTTAATTTACTTTCGGACAGCCTGACAGACAAATCGATTTCCACTGAATGGATTTTTTTTTCGTTCAAAATTGTATAGAAATCTACAATTTTGGAATAGAGAAATATATCAAATTTCCTGCGTCCTTTTCAAACCTTTTTGAGTTATTGTTTTCACAGAAATAAATCATTCCAAGAACGTATTTTCGGATTCGAGGATGTCTGAAACGTGGAGATTCGTCAAAATCTAGAGTTTGAATTTTTTGACAATTACAATGCTTTCTTTTTGCATACTTTGAATAGGAGAAAGTAAAATAGGAAAAAAAAATAGCAATTTATTTTAATTGCCATTATGAGTGACTCTCTTATTAAGATTATCATTTTTACTTGAAAATATTAGATGTTATGCTTTACTCTTTGTGTTGAATATTTCATTCTTTTTTTAAAAAAACTTCTTCTTTCATTTTTTAAATGGATATAAAGGAAATCTAGGACTAATATCTGCATTTTAGATGAAAATCTATATACCAAATCTTATCGATCTAGCTCTTTGCGTTTTGTAGTTATTATAATCACTGATACTCGAACATCCAGATAGACTTCCGCAGAATGAATTTCTTACAGCATTTGATAGAAATCTAAACACTTGGTTATAATTCCATGTACCAAGTTTCAGCCATCTAGCTCAAAGCGTTTTTGTGTCATCGTGTTCACGGACTAACTGACAGATAGACAGACACTTATAATGCCCCAAATGTGCTTTTCGGCTTTAGGGAGGTCTGAACCATGGAGAATCGTCAAAATCTCGCGTTTGAATTTTTTGACAATTATAATGCATGCTCTATATTTCGCATAAGAGAAAATATGCTAATAAAGCTAAAATCGATTTCTGAAGTTCAAATTAAAATTGAGTTTCCCTTTTTACCAGTTAAACATTTATTTTACTTCACATGATCTTAATATAATTTTTTTCTGACTTGTTGATTGATAAAGGGCCGTATATTATTTCCTTGCTTGATTTTTCATAAATTCGGATGTAAGTTGTTTGAATATCTTTTCTGTATTCTGATATATGGAACTTTGAAAATTCCATTTTTCGTGTGAAAAAAAACTAAATAAATTAATTATGCTCTTACTTTCTTTCTTAAAGTGAAATGAATTTTGAAAATAGTACAACTTAAATAAAGCTTGAATGGAAACTTTGAATTTTGAAAGGATGGCCCTCATCGTAGTAAAAATAAAAATCATTTTGAAGGGAAACATGATATTTAAAAAAATCAACGAAGCCTTGGTAAAAAAAAATATATGAACCTTTTTTAATTAAATTAAATTAGTCAATGAATCGTAATTAGAAGTAATTAAATTCCATAAATGAATTTAAATAAAATACTCTTTTTCGAAGTTGATGAATTTTGGGATTTACTTAAGCTTTTCTAAGGCAGAACGAAATATACTTATTTAATTACACTTTTATAAGTACTAAAGTCCATTATACTTTCATAATTTGTACTATATACGAAATATATTTTTATAATTTGTAAATGCCCATTGTAAGCTCTTTTACAATCTGTAGTTAGAGCTGCTATCTCTCTATAAATTAAAAAAAAAAACCTTCAAAAATTATTAATAAGCACTTTGAACACATAATATGCTTTTCCCAATTAAATTAATTACTTTTATTATTTATTGCGAAGACAATACGTGATTATACCTGTTAGTAACGTGTGATCTTAAGATGAATGATGATCTTATCGTGCAATCTTAGGATGAAAAGAAAGTTGTCATAAGCTCCTGCAAACTTTTGATGAAAGAAAAATCTATATGTTTCAGTTTTCTATCTCAAACTATAATGAAATATTATATGTCAATTAAATAATAACTAATTTAATTAATACATCATATGAATTATTTCTAATAAGCTATTTTCTTAAATCCTTTTCTTAAATCAATCTCATTTCCCAACAAGTTGTTATATATCATTACTAGAAAAGAATAATTATTTTAAAGTTAATGTTAGTTATTTTTAAACATAAGTGGGAGAATTACATAGTAAAGAAATTAACAGAAAAAGAAATTCATATCATTTGTACTAGATTAAGTTAGCTTTTACTCAATATAGTATCGTATGAAGTTGGTCAATAATGATGTGTTTCATAGTATTAGATTGAAAATTTCACTCCCTGCTTTTTATCAAAATTGAAATAAAGGTCAGTTTCTATTGTTACTTTGCGAGCTCGTTTATTTTAGAGACTTTATATAAAGTATTTGGAATCATTATAATGATACAAACTATTTTATAACATACTTTGTATCACTATAATAATACAAATTATTTTATTATAAAGATACTTTGTAATACTTATTGCTTTCCAATAAAGTTTCGTATTTCTATTTTATATTTGTGGTCAACTGTCAGTTGCCTCATCTCATTTACTCAACACAACGAATTCAAATATCTGAAGAAAGAAGAGAGATTTTGTTAACTTACTTAGTCTCCATTTACCGTATAGAGTAGAGGTTATGCTTATTTCAGAATGCACTTAAGATTCTTTAATGACCGTTTTTCTTCGAAGTGAAGTAGGTTCACATCTATGCTGCATGAATTTTAATTCCCCCATATTATAATAACAAATTGAAAACTTTTTTTCTTGCTAAATAACAATAAAAAAAGAAATCTAGGACAATATCCTCGAGCCCGTAGTCTGCTAGTAGCTTGATAACTGAGATTTGGTCATCAAGCAATAGACGAGGGTTATAAGTGTGAGATCCGGTTTCTCCAAAGTCGCGCCATTTACGAAGGTCTCCTGCTGGATAAAAACACTGGAAGTCAAAAATTTTCCTATTAATGAGAAGAGTCAGTTTGGAAACCGATTTTCGTGTCAGGAGCAATCCATTTAATCATGGCCCAGAAGGTTGAAAGGAACATAAGGACGCTTTCAACCAGGATGTATATTCGTTGCATTTAATATTTTGCCTGCAGTTCTTTTAAAAAAGATTCATAGTTATTGATATGCGTGATAGAGTGACCATTAGACAATGTGACTCGTGCAAAAAAAAAATATCAAGGATCGAAGAGAATAATACACTGAAGTACATTCGGCAATATTTTAATGATTTATTTATTTGTGTTATATTATATCGCATTGCAATTAAGTATTGATAATTATCGAATCTTCTCTAACTGGTTTCTCATCGAATTCTCAAATATTAATTTTTAGAAAATAATTTAAATATAAATTTGATTATCCATATCTGAAGCATTATATTGTTTTTCATTATTATAATACCAGTGGGAATGATCTACCCAAATTTTCCTCGTATAATTTCTAATTGAGGTGTTATTTCAGAGAACTGCTTACATGGAAATAGCTTACAATAGTTACGAAATATTAACCTTTGAGGTGAATTTAATATTTTAACAGAATATAGTGTGATTCTTGGAGATTAATCCCTGTAATGCAGCTAATAGTATCAGAAAATCGAATCTGCGCTTTAGACACGTTTTTCCAACCCAATTGTAACAAAAAACTGATTCAGAACTACACTTGTGGTCACAAAACGACATACTAAGTTTGATATATTTGCGTTTCTGAGTTATCTCTTTTACATGTTTCTGAAAACACAGACCAACAAATGGCCAATCCCTTGTTGGATTACGATAACAATTTGATAGGTGTTTACATTACAAATGTTAAATCTGTGTACTAAAATTTATCCATCTGAATCTCTTTGTTTCGTAATTATCGTGTTAATCTAAATTCGAACAACCGGATAGATAGAGTTTTCTGAACGGATATTGCTAAAAAAGTTGAGAGCAATCTGCATATTTGATGAAAAGACTTTGCACTAAATTTCATCCGTCTAGCTCGAAACCTTTTTGAGTTAACTTTGTCATAGACGGACATACAGACAATTTTCCAAAAATGTGTTTTTCGAACTCAGGGAGGTATAAAACGTGAAGATTCGCCAAAAATTCTTCGAATTTTTTGACGATTGCAATACTTTCTCTATACTTCGAGATAAAATCCTAAAGTATAGGAATAATCTATTTGGATAATTATTCGGTCGTAGAATTGGAATAACTGAGAGTAAATCTAAAATTTTATTTCTTTGATTATTAGCCATGGTTAACACGCATTTTTTTTTCTATTTCTTTTCAGTGTTTTTCAGCAAGAAAGACAAGAGGTTCGGCTTGAAGATATCGTGAAAGAAGGCTATGATTCTTTCCAGACACCACCCAATAAGGGTAAATTTTCAGTTTTAAATTTCAGTTTTTCTCAGAATCTACTAGTATAAAAAAAATAATAAATTGTCCGTCAAAATTCAAAGTCTGTACCAAAGAATTCGACTGAGTCTTACGAATATCTCGGTTTTGATCAAAGCATGCAACGAAAATTCAACAAGCAGTCGCTTCTTTTCTTACCTTGTCTTTCTTTATTAAATTTTACAGTTTTTTACGTCAACAATTCTTACATCTGGAGTTCGTTTGCAATGGATGAAAGGCAATTAATCCAGTGTAGCTTAAACTGTTGATAATGAAGCTTATACTGCAAAATACTTTTGTAAATTTATCTCAAATTAATGATTGTACAAATTTAATGACCTAGATTGGATTTGTTCAGTTTCCTACTTGGATAAAAGCTATTGTTTGATATAAAATCTCATGGATGACATTCTATAAGTCTCAATCGAAACGAATCATTATAAATTAATTTTATTTGATAAAGATTGAATCGAGCCTCAATAGAATGACAATATTCAAAAGAGGTAGACTAAATTACTTCCCAACGGAAAGAATAGCTTCAGATATTAAGATAAGATTAAGAAATTGGAGCTTTGTCAGGATAAAGAACTCACAGATCATTAATCCTCTTGCCTCAGGAATGTAAAAGTTACTTCGCAGTCATTCCATGCAGTTTGGTGGATAGACAAGGCTTGAAAACCGTTGAATATTAAGAGTAATTCACTTCGTTTCAAATTATATGAACTTATTTGAAAATGTTTCATATGCATAACAAGCGAAATGAATAGCAATAATAAGAAAAGGGAAAAAAGTTATAAGCCATGGGAACTCTATTGGAAAGGGAAAATGAGAGTGCCAGAAAAAAAAATATTAACTGAATTTCGAGTATAAATAAAGAAAGTTCAACTACTTGGGAACTTTGATTATAGAATTCTGGATAAGATATGGCATGAAAAACTGCTGTTTGGATTAGGTATGGAATTATATTGACTTCAGAAAAAAAATGCTGATATCGATGTCATTACTTTTTCCACATCATAATCCTAAATGATCTCTAACCTAATTACAAACCATGGTATAACTTCAGCAGTTTTTTCTTCCTTTTTTTGTTATTGTTAAAATAAACATTTGATAAGCTCTCATTTAGTCGTGATATTTAATTTTAATTAAGTTATATTAACGTCCCGTTGTAAAGCAACACTGCGGCTATTTTGGGACGTCCCTCGTAGTTTTGAACCTCGGTCAGATGACGAGGACGTCATCTGAGCTGGCACCTCCCTCTCCACACCACACCATCGGGAGGAAGTTTGGCCAAGACGGATTTAATGTGTAATAGACCTCTTTACACGACGGTTCTTCTGTGGAATCGGGGGGACGTTTGGCCAAGACGGATTTAGCGTGCAATAGACCCCTTTACACGACGGTTCTTTTGTGGAAGCGGGTCTCGAACCTGAAACCCTACAGCTCATGAGCCGGGACCTTACCACCAGGGCACCGCCTACCCACGTAATATTTAATAGATATTCACTACGGCAAGGAATAAATTTTTCAGGCGATAACTCACCAAATGTGGCAATCCATAAAGTTTCTAAAAAAATTCAAACTAATTTTCATTTTTTGCCACTACCCGTTTGGCGATCTAAGCGATGAAATCGAAATGGAATATTAAGTCTGATCAATGACTGAGATTAATGGAGATATAGTGAAGAAATTGCTTTCCTCTGAAAATACTACATCCATATTAATTAAATATTTTTATTAGCAGCAATTTCATAATTCAAAAGAACATATATTAATTGTACGTTATTAATTATATAGACAGTTATTTTTAATTACTTAAGATGGTGAGGGAATATTTTTGTTTAGAATAGAGAAATTTGAGGAAACGAACAACGTATAATATAGCGTTCAGATGTCGTCCTCATCATTTCGCCGTGGTTCAAAATAAATGCCCGGTTCCTAGAGTAGGTGTAGCTTAGAGTAATTTCAAGAACGGATGCTGCATTAATTAGCTAATCTATTTGTGCGATCATTTGGCAATATCGCGGAGCGATTATTTATATAAGTTATTTTCAGAGACGTTGAAAGCATCTCATTTGTGGGGGGGGGAGGAGAATGTGTGTTAAGTTTTGTCGATTTAAATAGCAAATATTTTTATGTAATCTAATATACGTAAGAGAGCTCATATTAGGAAATATATCTTTTCGATTAAATGTATTTTCATTTTGAAACTGGAAGATTGCATTGCTGTAAGATTTATTGATGCACCACATATGATAAAGAGTTTAGAAAGTATCAAGAGAACGGAAAAACGAAAGATTTAAAAGTATACAGAAAATAAATAATTTAAAAATAAACCACATTTTAGAAGGAAAATGAGTGCAAAAACATTCTATCAAGATATATCTTTTCATAATAGTAGATTACATGGATTTTTTTTAAAATTTAGTCTACGCCTTTGTTTTACAGATCTTTGGCTGAGAGAATTTTAAAATCTTGTGAATGCCTAATATTATGTAGCTTTTAACACTAGATTTACCAGACCAGTCATTTTGACTGGTCGTGCAACTTCAATTCAAAATTCCTGTTACATTAAACATTTGCTTTCCAAAATGATGTTACGACTTTTGTAGCTATAAATAGAGAATACATTTTATGAACTTAATTTTACCTTAGATATGTTAGAAACAAATATATTTTTTTGTTATAACTATTTATACCAGTACCAGTCAAAATGACTGGTGAATGTTTCTATGAAGGAATCATGAGACCGTGGAAATACAAATAGTGCCCATACGTCTTTTGTTCAATACTTTATCGTTATCGAGCCGATTTAGGTGATTACGGTGTCTTTAGGATTTTTTTACGAGTACTTAGTTCAAGTGATCTCCAAACGTAATCATTCATCTTTACCCATACAGGTAAGAAGGTAAGAAACATTTATGTGTATTTGAATATATTCAAAAATATATTCTTCGGCAAGTAGCCTGTCTGCATATCGTCAGCCCCTGAAAATGTCAAAACGAATAAAAGTTTCTACATATTTAGAAAATGCAACCAGCATACCTCAGGATTGTTCAGATGTGGAAAGTGAATTATATGATAGCGACGGTGAATTATTAGATACACAAATTGATCCACAAGGCAATGATGAAAACAGTGCTATTATACAAAAACACAACAGGAGAAAATATCTCACGGAAAGACTTTCTGTTTCGATTAGGAGAAGAACTTGCTTCAGAATATCAGACTTCAAGGACTAAACCATACGAAGCTGATATACCAACTACAGGTGGCACGGTTTCTGTACGCAAATGGTGTCAAATAGGATACTGCAATAACAACAAAACTACAAATATTTGCAATAAATGCAAAAAAAGTCTATGCGGAAAGTGTACAAGTAACAAAATCTTCATATGTAGAAATTGTGAGCCTATAAAAAATTAAATGTTTTGTTATTTGAAGATGTCCATAAATCCATTTTTGTATAAAAATTAATATTGTTAAACCCTTTTCACCATTTTTTAAGAATGAATAAAGACTGGAAATCACGATGAGCATTTTTTCTTATACACCAGTCATATTGACTGGTTATGGTAGAAATGGATATATTTAAATGGCTGGTAAATCTAGTGTTAAAGTATAAAGTTGCATTTATTAATCAAAATGTTCATCGTCTATCTTCATTAGAATATAGTAGAAAATCAACTTTTATGTATTAAATTATCTTTTAGATGTTTATATGCAAATTTGTTGTTAAAAAGAGAAGGACAAATATGAAACTAAATAATAGAAAATAACTAATTAAAGGCTGAAAATTTTCTGATTTAAATGCTATTTTTTAAAATGACTACAAAATGCAACAACATGTAAATATTCTAATTCTTCAGAAGAAATTTTATTTGAGATTCTATCATTTATTTTATTCATTCAATTGAATAACTGTTTCTCCTTAATGGAAAAAAAAAACGAAGATATTTTGAAAGGATCGAACTCTGAAGGTATAAATAAATTTGTTCGATTCATAGTTGGTATTTTAATAATTTTATATAATTATTACAATTATGCAATTATAAATGCTTTTTATCTTTGTGCATTCAGTGTGAAAAGTTGTAATAAAGTTTTTAGGACAGTGTGACTTTAAACATATTTCCAATGAGAATAAAGAATTTTGAAATTCTTTCCATAATACAAAATAGTTAATAGCAGACATTGCAGAGTTACTTGTAATTTTTTACACTTATTAGAAAGCATCGTAATTCGATTTCGCTTTCTCCTTTCGATAAATAAATCAATTCAACAAAATGTTTGTCAGTGAATAAATGTTGGGGAATACCTCCCCCCTTCTTTCATAGTTTTCCTCGTTATGAAATTTAAATTAAGATGTTTATAGCGACTAAGATAGTTCGAGCTTTTATGTCATATATTGGAAAATTAAAATAAGTTTTGTTATCATAGCAGTAAAGAGCAGAAAAAGCTTCATTAAAAATAGATAACGACAATAAATAATATGGGTCAACAATCTAATCTGATCTATAACAACGGTTAGTTGATAGGCCTCGTTCTCAGACTTTTGAATCTAAGATTTTCCTCTTTCATGTTGAATAAGGACTTAAAAGTAATTGAAAGCTTTTTAAGCTTTTGAGCTTACAGGATGTTATGAAACTTTCTATCGTTTTAATCCAGCATCAGTTAACAGCTTCCAGACTTCAAGGCAAGCTTACAGGAAGATTTTTTTAAATTGTTCACATTGAAAAGTTTCAAACAATTTATTTTTTAAGAGAAACATATCCTCATCATTCTTACAAAAGGCTTCATTTTTTTTGAAAAAAAAAATGGTGAGCATTTATTTAAAATTGGTACTTCATAGCATTTGGAACTGTTATTATTAATTGCTTTTAACTGGGTATTTAATCATTTTTTATTTTATCAAAATAAACCTATTTAAAATGATTGTATAATAATTAATATATATACAAATGCGTTCTCTGTGCAACATTTATTTCAACCTTATCTCTTAAGTACCACGGAATTTAGGGAAAATAAAATAGTTCGATAGAAATAATGACTCTAAAAAACATTGTTATAAGAAAAGTGAAAAAGGAAGTTAGAGCTTTTAAAATATATAACAATTCACCTGTTATCAATTATATAAATTAGCGAATATTGATTTTTGGTGTGTCGAAAATAGTCTATTTACACCTCGCAGATTTTCTATAATTAATTATCAAAGAAGTGAATTCTGATCGTTGTTGTGTAAAAACCTTCTAATTACAAACTCAAAAATATTCTGTTATGAATCATACAATGAAGTGAATTCTTATTTTCGTTGTGTCTCAGTTCTCTACTTACTGACTCGGAGACCTTCTTGTTTGTAATATTGTTGAAAACGTTTTGTAAAACTCTTAAATGAGTGGATGCAATAGAGAAATTCTACGCTGCACCTTTTAAATTAGAAAGGAAATAAAAAAAAAGAAAATTAACTATAAAAAGGATTGTTTTGGTCTGCACTTTTATAATTGAGAAAAGAAAAATACGTTATATATAAGGTGGTTCCAAACTGTTCAGATTATTTTTCAGGAGTGGCTAAGTATAACAAAGAAGATGACTTTTGCTTAGAGACTTTTAGTGGAAATGTCGTGTTTGCATGCTTAAGCTGCTTAGTCTGAAGTGAAATCTATTCTCGTTATTATTATGCAAGTCAAAATCATGGCAAATAAGGGATGGGAGCAATGCAATTGTCCATAGATGATATAAACAACGACGACCCGACTATCCTGTCAAGGTCGTCGGGAACTATCCATAAATGATTGACTTGCGCTAACGGAAACAGGAAAACAGCGGTGCTTTTATATCGCTAACATTTCCACACAAAAGTGTGTTCTGTAAACAACAGATTTAAATCAAGATTTTGTGAAATTGAATCTTTCGCAATTAATATTCTTTTGAGGCAGTTATTTTTGAAAGATCCAATTTCAAATATTTTCACAGTAAATGGATAAACGTTTCATTATCATTCAATCCCTGAACATTCATCTGTTAGGGAATATTAAGCGAAGTAAAAACATCGATCCTCGACGTTCCCATTTGTTGTCCCATATTTTAAAGGCACATCTACTCTCTAACAGGGCAGTACAAATCCTTTCTACATTGTTTATGTTACTGGCAAAAATAATTATGGCCATTTTAAACTTAAATGATCAATAAAACGACCTAAATAACACCCTTTCGTCTACACAAATATAATTTTCTCAAAATGTGTCTGTGAAAAAGTGATTTATTTTGTTATGCTTGAAATTCTGGTGGAAGCTTTTTGAATCACCTGCACAAATCCATTTCACATTCTCTGTAGCTTTGGCAAAGATAATTATGGTCACTTTAGGTTGTTGTATTGATCTTTGAAGTTTGAACAATAACTTTTAGCACGCTCAAACGTTATTTTCGTAAGATATGTCGTTGAGAATGTAGTTGTTTCGGTATTCCTGAAAGTCTGTTGCAACCCTTTTGAATCATATTGAATAAGAATTTTTTTTAATTGAGGATTAATATTTAATGCTCTTAAGATACGAGAATATTAATATTTAAAATTTTTCTTTCAGACAACATTCCGTATTATATGACAAATGAAGAATTTCCAAATTCAGTAAATCTTTTCAGAACACGGGAATTACGTCATTAATGCATTTCGCACACGGTAAAAACAAGTTCTGCAAGGTTCTAGTTCCAATGGAAAAAAAAGTTAGATATAGTTCATATTAAGAAAATCTGGAAAGAAGTTTTAAATACTATTTTAATTAAAGTAAAAAATGAAAACAAATGCTACATAGAAAAAATCTTTATTACTTTTTAATAAGTAGATATATGACACAATTATTTTTTAAATCTCGGCTTTTTGTTTGGGACAGTAATGGACGAAAATCTTTAAAAATCTCTGTTGCACAGGCAAGCCTTTTTATAACTGCCTCCTGTGCCTTTTTATAACTATTCCTCTAACTTGTTGTGCATTTACAGAACTTATAATTCTTTTTCTCTATCTCTGCTTTCGCTGTCAGCTGATGTTATAAGATCATCCGATTTTTCTTTCGATATTTGTCGATCGTCATTCTCCATAAATTCTTTAATTTTCCCTTTTTTCATTCGAATAAATAGTTCAATATCAATTAATTTTGCAATTTCGACAATTTTTGTATCCTCATTTTCAATATGGTAATATGAAGGAGGAATGAAATTCTTTTGATGGACAGATTAAACTGAAACAGTTAAGATAACACATATGTGGTGACTAAGTTCGGAAAATCTTCACTCAACTAGGTTATGTTGTTTGTTGTTGCAATAAATGTTTCATGCTCTCAGTGATCATGAAAAGGAAAATTAATGTAAGTATTCATTCTTAAATAACTCCATGGGTATTTTTAAACATTAACCCATATTTTAGTTAAAAATAATTTAAAACAAGAAATGTAGTTAAAAAGTAAGTAAACTGCTAATGACAGATTTTTAGTGTTCAGTGAGAAATTACAAAGCATACAATGCTTTCTGTCACTTTTTAATGTGTGTTCCATAGACACAACATGAAATCTTCATTCATTCAAATGTCTATCTCCCTGTAAGATTCTAATATCTGCTTTGAACCTTATTTTGGTATGATGGATAGAGTAAATATTGGGAAAATAACGGATAAACATTTAGAATATTTCAATTAAAGAAACATAAAGGAGAATTTTGTTAATTGTCAGAGAATTTTTTTTGCATACATAAAAACTAATACTTGTTATGTATTTAACAGGGCAAGCTACAGATGTTTGTGTTCAGATTGATTTCCTGAATATACGTTCCGTTGACGTAGTTAAAATGGTAAGTATTCTTTGTATAATTTTTCTTTAACCAAAAAGTACAAAACACCTAATGTGAATAAAAAGAGAATACTTTTTTCTCTCTCTCTCTCTCTGTATATATATATATATATAATGATAAACTCAATTTACCTTTGCCTTTTAAATACAATTTTTCCTAGCGCTGTTTAATTTTTAAAAATAAGCACACTTCTACTTTAACATAAGACTTTTTATTTTTCTCACTCTCAAAATCTGATAATAGTCCCTTTCACTGTCTGGAGAAAAAAAACTATCTTACCCATTAATTTTATCAACCCATAAAGTTGATGATCGTGACAGAAATGAATGAAACTCACATTCCAAGGTGATAAAATCTGAACGATTTGCTAATTCTCTTTCTCTACGAATTCCGTTCGCTAGCGAGCACGCGCATTGCATTTTCCTTAAATATTGTCCACTAAGAATTGATTGAAAGAAAAATAATAAAGATTTTAGTCAAATTTTTATTCTTGTTTATGTAAATCCCATCAATCTTCTAAAAATTTTTAAGAAATTTAATATCATTGTGATTTTGTACAAGTCAATTCACAATTTGGAAATGTAGAAAACGCTTCATTTAATGTGTGATTTAGTTATATATTTATTTTTTTATTCCTGTGAAGGTGTGTAGCAAAATTTTTATGATTGTAATAAAATCAATAAAGATAATACGTTTTAGTTTTCAAAAACAATCCTCAAATAATTTTTTTTTTATTTTCTGTAAAAAGAGCATAAGTAATTTTTCGAAAAACAGAGCAATTTAAGATTCAGATTTTTGAAAATAACTAGTGTTTTGTTGGAAATGAGTATTAAATTATAAGCACAATACACAAAAATCTTCAAATGTATAAAAAATATTATACTTCTGAAATATGGTTATCTAATTTCCACATTGAATATCTGTTTTTATTCAAAACTTACAAATTCTGCTCTTTCCTAAAAAATTACGCAGAAAAAATACAGATTTAAAATCGAGTTCCGTTGCCGTATCTGATATATCGTAACTGAGATTTATATTTTTCAGCACTGATTCAAGTTCAAACATTGAGAGGGATTTTTAAAACAACTTTTAGTACATTTTCAAAAGCTTATAACTATAATACTTAATATCTTCAGTTACATAAAGACAATTCTTCGTGACAGATTTTAGTTTGAAACAGGACATTTTCCAATAAGGTGACAAGTCTACTCAGAAATTTCTATCCGCATTCAGACAAATTTTCAAATGTATTGCTTAAAATTTCTGTGAACGGTGCTCAATCGAATCTGAACCTAAATATTGTATCTGGAAATTTGTACTCATGACTCATACGACAAAATAACTTTTCTCCAATTACGTATCATTTTCATCATAAGCAATAATATGCATCCCAAAGACAATTATAGATATCTGAGATATCAGCTGATTATTGCTTTTGTGTGTGTGTGTGTGTGTGTGTGTGTGAGAGAGAGAGAGAGAGAGAGAGAGAGAGAGAGTGAACTTCTTTACTGAATCTTCAGGTAAATCTTTTATATTTCAGACCTAGAAGCCTTTCTTTGAAACGTACGAATGAAGAGTACATAAAACACTTTTTTTAGTAAAATCAGTCAATTTTTGCACTTTGCGAAATAATTTAACTATTTAAGATAATGTTTGTTTCATTCTATCTCAAATAGAAAATATCATAATTTAGGCTCTGTTCATGACGATATTTAACGACAATTTTTCACTGGAGGATCTGCCAAGTAAATGAGCGAATTAAAATGTCATTTTGATTGGCTGCCTCTGTCAGATTGATAAAAAGTATCTGTCGGATTAAAAAGATAAATGGCTTTTTAAAATGAAACACAATTTTAACCCATTAACTTTGCAAACATTTTTGGCATCCCATTTCTTTACTTGAATGGTTTGGAGATTAAATCATTTTAACAAGTTTATCAGGCTTTTCTCTAGTACTTTATTTTTATGACATAAAACGAGACTCTCAAGAAAAGGATACAAGATCTGACCTTAAGAAACTGTGATGAATTCATCGTGGTAAACAAGAACATTTTCTTTAAAGATTTATTCTACATTTGGTTCGAGTGACCTCAATTTGTGACTATAAAAAAATTATCATTAAATTTAATATTCTTTCACAACACTGAGAGACATACATATATTATTCTCATATATTATTGGTATTTTAATAAATAAGATTCGTATATTTTTTTCTTCTTCCTTGATCAAAGTTTAAAAATAGGTCTTCTTGCAACGATTGATCTGCAATTAAAAGATAAACAAGTTCACAAAATATTTATTATCTGACTTGTTTCAATAGAAAAATAATATTATTAACTTCGTAATTTTTTTTTTTGTAAAATACTGGAAATATTAACTTTTTGGCTTCTTCAAAAATTAAAATTTTAACATATTTTCCCTGGTAAACAAGCTGACAATCATATTTCAAAACTAGTTCTCTTCTTTTTATTTTGGGAAAAATACGTAAAACGCAATTTTCTTTCACAGAAGAAAAGAAGTTTTTATGACGGCTTCGTTATTTTTGGATCATTCAATATACACAATTTCAATTTTACAGCCTTTTAATCAAGATCTTTTTATTGCTTTTAAGAAATTATTTATTATCCTAATAGCGCCAGTCTTACCCCCATGTTTTAAACAATACTGGGTTCTAATAATGCGTTTTTCTAGGATAGTTGAAAGAAGGCAGAGAAAGGATTTAAAGAAATTCAACATAAATTAATAGCATCAATTTTGAAAGTAGTCTTTTAGCAGAGTCATTAAATACCCACAATAAAATGAAGAAAATAGTTATGTTATTTTCGAGGAAAGAAAAGTTTTTGATATTATGAGATTATTGTTTACTGAAACGGACTTATTTAATCACGACTCTTAAAAATCTAAAATATATTATCTTTTTTCCTCACTACTCGATTTTGGATATATTTTGATACATTTTGGGTTCATCTTCCGATTCCATAATACGAGATTATTTACATTTCTGTAGAATAATCTATTTCTGTTATCAAAGATTTTGGCACTGACTCTGATGATTCACATGAAGTTTGTTGTGATCCAAATGCACCTGCTGAAGAGATCACAGAAAGTGATAACTTTGTGCTGAATCTGATAATTTATTTAAAGTATTCAAATATTATGATTCATATGCACTTATTTAAAAGGATAATTGGAAGGGATATATTTGTATTTACTCTGATTATTCACATAAATTATTCAAATATTATGATTTATATGCACTTATTTAAAAGGATCATTGGAAGGGATATATTTGTACTTACTCTGATTATTCAAATAAATTATTCAAAAACTGTGATTCAAAAGCAGCTGTCTAATCGGATCATCGAAATATAAAAAATGAACTTTTTTTGATGCTTAACTTTACTCATTTGGATTTCAATATTAATTTAGAACATTTGGAATTCAATTTTTCGACTGGATTCAGACATTTTTTATTGCTCGCAGTTACTATGAAGTCTCATTGTTAAACTTTCAAAAGATAGCGGAACCTATTATAGTTAATGTATTTTATATTACAAATATAAAATATGTAGATGACTTTCACAGCTTTTTGTGAGGCTATTATCAAACAAACTGTAAATTATACATATTTGTAATTAAATTTTTTCTTCGTGTGTAAAATATAACCATTTGTTTTATGATCCCGGTTCTTTTCAATTTTTGCTGACCCTACTATTTTTTTTAAGATCGCCCCCTTTAATCATTCCTCAGTAGCTAATTTCTAAATCTTTAGAGATAGGCATATATATCCAGTTGAGAAAATGCTCTAAATGTCATAAATAATTATAATTTATGTTGTTTGAATCGATAAATGAACTGATGAAAAAATTACAAAATATAAATTTTTACATAATCTTTCAGTTCTATTAGGCATAAGTAAAATGTTTTTGACACACTAAAATTTAAAAAAAAAAAGGTTCCACCCATCTTCGATTAAAACTAATCTAGTTAAGTAACTTTGAATTTCCATATTTTTGGCCAATTATTACCGGCATTTCTTCGTAGAGATCATTTAATTGGTTTGAAATATTCTACATTTTTTATCTAACTAAATGTTTTTATAAATATTTTTCAACGTTTTTGTTTAAAATGTTAACGTGTTAAAAATATTTTACTAAATATCATAATTGGACCAGGGGAGTGTATAAAAATTTAGGCTCTATCATTTTATCAGCGGTGCATTGATTGATTCAAGCAACATAAAATAAAATTCCTGACATTATTTAAAACATCTTTTTCAACTCAATATATACATATAGAGAGAGACATATAATTTTCCCAACTCAAAATACATGTCTATTTCTAATTATTTAGAAATTAGAGTGGATAACTTGTAAACAAATGAGCATGACATGCAGTTTTAAATGATGTCTTCGGAATCATAAATCACCAACTCTATATTTCCTCATGTAAAAGCGTGTTTGAGTAAGAATAGGCGCTTTTAGAAAGTCCAAATATTTCTTGATGTTTCCGATCTTTTCGTTTAGAAAGTCCAGCCCCATTGACTGATGGCACAATCTTTCTAATCCATAAAATCAGCAATTCTTTCAATAAAGACTGAAACTACAAAAACAAAAACACTTTATGTTTGGTTCCAATATATTTTTTATTTGGATCTTCACGGTGAGTTGGATATTTTAAGTTTAAAAATGGATTTAAATAAGACATTACAATATCCTACTAATAAATAAGACATTACATAATTATTACATTAAATTATTATTAATTAAATAAGACATTGCATAATTATTACATTATTCTGATAAACATTAAATAAGAATATACATTTGTAGATTTAAATTCTTGCATACTCTTAGTACAAATATTAATCGATATACTATGTCAATAACATAGATCTAAAACTTGAGAGATTAGAAATTTCATTGTTTAAAACCAAATCGTAACGTTAAAATTGCTCTTGATGTTGTGAACAATTAATGTTAAAATTGTGTGTGCTCAAGTCTTTGTCAGTAATATGTAATTTAATTTCCTATTTTAGTCTTACATAGCGGATATATTTATGTACACGACGTGGCAAGACCTGAGATTGGTCTATCCGGCAAATAAAACTTTTGACAAGATATCCTTACAACCGGAGTGGAGAAAAAGCATTTGGACGCCTGATGTGTTCTTCTACAATGCGATTGAAGGCAAAGTTATGGAAGCTGTTATTCCATATGTTTTTCTCTGGTTGAAAAATGATTCAACAGTAATATTTGGTGCCAGGTAATAGGAAAAAAACTTACCGTTTCTTGTTTATTTCCATTTTGCCTGGTATGTGAATATATTATTTTAGAAATGTGCTCTTAACCGAATTTCTGCATTCAGTTTTATTGAGAAAAACCAGTCACTATCTACAAGTGGTTTCACATTTTTATCCACTAGTTGATATTAATTAATGAGGTTATATTAATATAGCTATAGAAATTTGTTAATGAGGTCATATTAATAAAGCGTATCTTCCGTAAGTTTGATTTCTTTTTTTAATCTTTTGTACTAAAGATATATCGTAAATGCATTTTACTGCATTTATTAGTTAAAATAGCTTATTTTAATTATGTAGTTATCAGTTTATATTATTATTTATTAGTTGTTAGTTTAGTTATTATTAGTTATTAGTTTATAAAGTTTATTAGTATTTATTTTCATTTCGATCTTGAGTAAGAATTAAATATATCTGATACCTGTTTTTTATTTTTATTTATTTTTCTTTTTTTCTACTATTTGTTATTTATCCTCATAAATAGTTTACAAATTTTTCTATTCTTTTTTTCCTATGCAATCAACTATACAAATCATTACGTAATACAGTTTCATGAATATTTCCTTGTGTCAACAGCACAGTGAAATTAAGACTATCATAGATCCATCATCTATAAAACTTTTCAGAAAAATGTATCTTTGAAGAAAGGCAGGAGACTATCGTTTTATTTACAGCCATCTATCCATGTTTAGAAGTTATGAGAGCAGTCCTAAATAATTCTCTAAAGATTTCGAAACGGAACCTTAATTGAGCTTTTTCTGCTCTTCTTAGATTTTTCTTAATTCATAGCCTTTCGCATGTTACGGCACTTTCCTGAGCAATTTATTCAATAAAACGAAACACGCTCTCAAGAGGCTGGAAGATGTACCAGGAATTCATAGTTGTGGAAACCGCCAAATGCCTGATATAAATTCTTGAGATAATTACACCGTAATATTATTGCACAACATGAGTTCTGATGAACATCCCCAATTTCGAAAACCTTGCGATTTCGTCCAAGCATAAAGTCCTCGATTAAGTCAGATCAAGTTCATAGCATAGCTCTCGTACCATCCATGATGGTTAAGGTTCTCAAGAATAACGTACAAAATAGACAGGGTACAATTTCTCCTCTAGATATTTTAGTTAAACTTTATATTCTAAAGAAAAACAAATAATTACCTTAACAAAACAATACTGGCACTTTGCCGCCTTATGCCCATCTGAATCAAAGAAAAGTCAAAGAAAAAAGATTGGGTGAAGGGCCTTTGTAGATTTTCTGTTCTCAAAGACCGAATCGAATTTCTAGCTTGACTTTATCTAATTCAAGGACAGCTTGTTGATTTCTTGATCATTAAGTGACAAAGTAATAGGGTTTTTTTTTCTTTTTGTTTTTACTTTGGAACACTGACTTTCGTGGCAGATAGATTCTCCCCGTTAAATGACAATGCATCCATGTGTTTACTTTTGGCACACAAACTATTGTCGCTCTTATTTTTGGTGGGAAAATAAAATTAGAAACTGCAAAACAAAGAAGCATATTCAGTTTCGAGTCGAAGACAGACTTTGAAACCTTGAAAGATGAATGTATTAATTGCTCCGAAATAATCATTCAATTCTTTTTAAATCCAGGGGACAGGCAGAGTAGTAAAACTAATTGAAAATTTGCACAAGCTATAAATTAAATCTGTAACTAATTGAAATTTAGCACAAAGTTATAAACTAAAACCCTTATGAATCTTAAAAAATAGTAAATCTTAATAATTTATACTGGTTTGTTAGCTGGTTGTTAACTAACAATAATTTTTAATATCATTTTTTCGGACACCAGCATAATTAAAATAAGGAAAACAGGTTATTAGACTTTATAGGAAATGTCGCCTAATAACTTAACAATTTTCGTTTAAAAATTCGGATCAAAAGTGCATTTTCAAAATATAAAGTAACGTATCTTAAAAAGGTCAATTAAATAGAATCATAAATACCACAATTTTGGAAATATTGTACAAATTTTTACTGTTTTATTCGAAACAAGTAGCATACAAAATTCGCAAGAACTATTTTACAGTCAAACTAAAACTAAAACATGCTTAAATACAGCAGCTTATTCCTTGTTCAGTTCACTTATACAATTAATTTTCCATTTTAAAGTAACACGAAGGGTGCTTTGAAATGAACTCATAATTCCGAATTCTGGTCAGATGTTAGGACGTGCACGTAAGCTCTGCATTTTCTTTTCAAAATTCTACATCACCAAATGTTGATTTCTTGTAAGTTAATAAAAAGGAATAAAATTTATGAAAAAAATGTAAAAATTAGAATATATAGTATGTTCAAATTGAATATTTAATAATCCAAACAATTTTGAGAAAAGGCCATACTTAGACTTTACTGAGATGGCAAAACTGAATTTAATCAATTACTTCTAAATAACACTATTTGTTTGTCGTTTCTTGACAATCTAACATTTCAAAAAAATTCCTGTTGGCAGGTCGAAGGTACATTCCTTTTGTTCCAAGTAATAAGAAAAAGTAAATTTTAGCCTCCTCCTCTAATTTCATATGTTAGAGCTATGAAGATGGAAGATGAAGGAACAAAATATAACTGAGAAATGCTTTTCAAGATGTCAAAACAGGTTAAAAAGTTATATTATTTTAAACTTAAACTTTTAAATTTAGGATAAAAAGCAGTTAAAAATTGCTTTTCACCGCTTAACCTCTAAACAATTGCAGAGTTCGAAAAGCCTTTAGTACAAAATTTTTCGTAAGGAAGAAACGATAATTCGATTAATTTTAATTATTTTTTGTCTTAAAGAGGAGTGAAAGAATAATTAAAATCAGTTATAGGAAATAAAAAAAATTGTATCTTCACAACATTCCCATCTTCTTTGGTTTGAAAATATTCTTTCATTACTTTTAAAGTCCTTACAGTCCTTAAGATTTTTCTCTCTTCCAAGAAGGATCGAAGATAGAGAGGGGTAATGCAATAAAATAAACTGTTGGCATCAGTTTATTATCAAAGGAAACATCATTCTTCGAAATGGGAATACAGATATGGCATCGCTTTAAGATAGCCGATTCAATACGGATGGAATTTATGCTTCAATATAGCTCAACTCAGTTAACTATAAACTGTTTTGTTTCATTATATTCTGATGAATTTCAATTCTACAGAAAGATTAATCTTTATACACCCTAAATAAAATGTTTCACGTTTTAAAAAGCGCTTTTTTTTTTCAGATAAATTACTGGCGTAGTGAATGAACATAGTATTCTCTAGTAGGCGACCTTCCGTTGGGAAGCATAATCACTAGGGTAATTTATACAGATTCATCGCTGGAACACGATCGCATGAGAATAACAGATTCTTTAAGAACCTATTAAGCTTGCAGAGCAAGTTTTGATTGTATGTGCTTATCTATGAAGATGGTTCCTTTGCCAACAAATGATTTGTTTTCAAATAATTTAATATTAGTTTGTCCCGAGTTTGATACAAAGAATACTATTTTTCTTCCTTCTGGCGGTGAAATAAAGAAGCAAGAATAGTGTCAAACAGTAGCAATTACGAATTAAAAAAAGAAGCAGACGTAGCGTCAGGTAGAAAAGAGGATTTTCAGTCTTTGATTTCCAGTGCTTTGTCTTTTGTCTTGAATCTCAATTTTGCTAATAGAGGGAGATAAGGCTTATCAGTAAGCGGTTTCGTTTGAAGTCCGCTCAAGTATTTGGCTTCATTTTTTCCCTGCCTCTCATATATCTTCCTGATGTGAAACAATTCAACTGTATCTAGGAAGTAGGTAAAAAATGCTGTCAGTGAAATGAAAAAGAGGTTAAAATAGGAAGCAAAAATTACGAATCTTCCTAGGCTACAAAAAAAGGAAGAAATATTTTTAACTGTGGAGTTACCGTTTATTTTGTTGCCAAATAAATAAAATGAGTAAAGAAATAAAATAAAACGGTTTGTGGCATTCTAAATGTAAACAACTTTTAATTAATAGAGAGAATAATAAAATTAGATTACTGTGAATTATTAATGCATTAATTAATACATTAATAATTCACAGTAATTATTAATGCATTACAGAAGTGTGGAAATTTGATATTTATCTTGTCACAAGTTTATCTTCAAATTCATTTTTATTAAAGAATAAGTATAACGGACGAATTTATTAACTATTCGGAATTGAAATCATCCACTACCGTGCGAAAACAGAGCTGAAATAAAAATTTTATTTACTTGAATCATTTATATTTTATTTATTTAAATAATTCATTTAAATCATTTCTGCTTTCAAACACTGTGACATATATAAATGAGAGAATATTTTTATATGAAGTAAATTCACATAATTTTGAATTCAGTTTTATAAACATACTGTAGTGATTAAAATAATAAATCTCGTTTGTTGAAATACTCGAGGCACAATTAGGGATATTAAGGAATTCTTTTGAAAGGATTAAATAAATTACATTTTTGTGAGTTTGTGGATACAATGCATCGAATAATAGTCAACATTTCATGTCCTTTAAGAGCCTTGATTTTTAAAACTCTCCCAAATAATTAATACAGAGAAATACAAGGGACACATATGGCTTTAGCAACAATAGAAGAACATGGGAAAGAGATTGCAATGGGAAAACATGCAAAATACGGACCAGAACGCAGGCTTCCTACATTTTCATTTTTATCAATGCAGATATATACTATATTTTTATTTCTTGGTGAAAATCAAATTTAGGTAGTTTTTTTTTCTAAATAATTGCATATATCATTACTAATTTAGTTTCTTGACATATTTGATAATGATTATTGATTGCCTGTATTTCAGTGTAATCTTGTACTGGAGTTTCGAAGCCTGTATTTCAGTGTAATCTTATACTGGAGTTTCGAAGCTTAATTTGATAAAATTAACTACAATATAAGCTAATTGCATCAATTCTGAGAAGAGTACAGAGAAATACATTCTGAGTGACTAAGAGAAAATTTTTCTCAGATATTTATCACAAGTTTCATATATCACTAATGAGCTTGTAACTGTCCAGTTTTTGAACTCTAGTTTTTATGACATTAAACAGTTAACTAATAATTAACCAATGTACAAGGCAGTCAAAATTAAAACACCCCTACTCTGAGTTCTCTATGCAGCGAACTACTCAGTGCAAAAGCTCCAAAATTGTTGAGTATACTTATTCAAGACCTGGGGGAAAGGATAACGTAAAAAAAAAGTTCCAGAAACACCGACAGATGGAGCTGTACAACAAAAATTATGCTGAAAAGACATAAAATACACATTTGTAACACATTTTATTCGAACGACATCACATAATCAATCATTCAATCACAAGTCATTATAGATGCAAGGGAAACTGCTAAATATGGTTCCTTTCTTCAAGATGTAAAATCTGCATTCTGTAGATAGCTTATTCTACTGCGGATCGTAATTGATTGATTGAGAGGCTTCTCACATGCAGAATGATACTGTCTTTCAAATCTGCCAATGTTTCCAGATGTCCTAGATAAACGAGTTTTTTTATGCATCCCCAAGCCAAAAATCACAAGGATTAAGATGTGTAGAACAAGATGGTTAGGTTGCCGTAAACGCGCGACCGATTACTCTGTCATTAGTAAAATGTTGCCAAAAAAAAACCTGATGTACACAGAGTCCAATGTATGGAGGCGCTCCATCTTAAATAGAATAAAGACATTGGAGCTGTTTCACTTGGGATACAACAAAATTTTCGAGCATGTTTTGGTACCTCCTGGTCCTTTGCTTAAGTTCTCAAGTCGATGAAACTTTCGAAGTGCAGCTGCAGCATTTCCTTTGTTTTGATAAAACGATTTCACAAGCAAAGCGAGAAGCTATCGCTGATAAGAATGACATTTTCCTAGCTTTATCCCGTTTTATGCTCAGAACAGTAGCAGCAAAGCAAGGGTTTATGCAACTTTTTTTGCTTACAGTGCGAAATTGCAGTTACAATAACAGTTTAAGTTTCTTTATTTTTTTATCTTCTTTTTTTCATATCTGCAATAGAAATTAGAAAGGAAAAAATCCATAACTCATGCGGGGTTGTTGTTTTTTTTGTGATTTTTAGTGTTTTTTCAGCATATTTCCTGTTGTACAGCGCCATCTATCAATGTTTCTGGAATTAATTTTTTTTTCATGTAATCCGTTTCCCCATGTATTGAATAGTATGTTCAACAATTTTGAAGCTTTTACACCGAGTAGTTCGCTGTATAGAAAGCTCAGAATAGGGGTATTTTAATTTTTACCACCTTGTATATAAAAGCAGTATCTGAAGCTATATCACGTTAGTGTTGTTTGAAATAAATGGCACAATATATCACTAATTTTTTCTAATTGCATTCGAAAAATGTCACCAAAAATACTTGATAAACAAGTATAGGGGAACAATAAAATTACTTTACCCGTTTAAAGACCTCTGCAGCTAATATTGATGAAGAATGAAACCAAAACTCATATGCACACTATAAAAGACTAGGAAAATAAATTTTACAAAAAGTAAAAAATTGTACCAAAAGTTGAAATATATAGTACACAGGGAGGAGCAGAGCATTGAAAATGTTGAACTTGGGTGTGTGGATTTAAAATGCTATTTAATATGCAAAAGGCTTTTTTTTTTGGCGAGTATCATATTTTTCCTTCTTTAAGAGCATTGAAATTTAGCTTGATATTTTTCCCAAACTTCCATTGACACTGTTTTCATTCCGTTCGGTGACTTTTGTTATTAATTTTTTTTCAGAAATTTTTTTTCTTTACCATATTCAATAGTCTGTACATGACATTTGTTTCATTTCGTTCATTAGCTTTAGTTGCCTATGCCTCCAAACAGGTAAATTATTTTATTATCACTTGTACCACTCATTTTTTGTTTAAAAAAGGTAAAGAAGAAGTAAAGGAATTAGAGTATGCGCATTCTCCTTCAACAATATCTTAATTAAGTATAAATTTATACAAATTTTAAACCCCAAAAAGGGATTACAGTAATGAGTTCGATTTCAACTTCTCCACAAATAAATCTGCTCTTTAATCTGCATATTTATCTAGACATTTCAACTTTAACTTCCCTGTAATATCAGTTAGTTCTAATCAGATGAATAACATGACATACGATAATATATCTAATATAACACATACCAGATAATAATATTTGTATTTTAGCAGGGAACACTGAAAAGTAAATTACTCTAAAAGATCACTTTTATTAAGTATTTTAGTTAAATAAAAACATCTCACCTATGGGTAATGTTATAAAATTCAACTATACTGGCATGATTTGACGTTGCTTATTTTAGAGTAATAAAGCAAAATACGATTTTCCAATAGCTTATAACAGGTTATAACATTATAGGAAAAAAATTAAATTGTACAAAACAAACACTTCGTTATTATTAAGCATATGCCATTTTAAATATTCCGTTCTCATGAAAGTTTTTACCAGAAGTTTCTGGAAGTTAGGAATTTAATCAATGATACATGAGAAATAAACTTGAAACAACTTGTCAGTAGATTTCTTGCTAACAACAGGCCATTAATATTATTTTTAATTTAGTTAAATTTATTTTAAAAAATATATTTTAATTTATAAAGTACCTTTTGAATATGATACATATCTAAAGGCTCTTGATATTTGTGTTCTTATTATCCTCTTAAATAATTCAAGTAATGCTTTTAGGAAAATGTATACAAAAAAAATTATATTTCTTACATTAGTTTATGAGCAACTCTTATTTTTAAAAAATTACTGAGCTTTGCAAGGATAATTCCAGACAAAATTAAAAGTTGTAATTCTTTTAAACATAATAAAATATTAATTTTAGAATATTTGATTTGTAAGAAATTTCATTCAATAATAAAGCAGCTTTTAATTAAATTTTCAGGTTGTCTCTGGAACTGAGCTGTGACATGACTCTTGGACGTTTTCCTCACGACACGCAGACATGCGATTTAATCATAAAAAGTCGTAAGTATTTTATTATATCAAAACTATAAAATGACACATGATATTGATTGATATGTAATTATTAATAAATATATATAAAAATAATAATAATTATTATAGCGATGGATAAATGATTATAACAAAACTATGGGAATTGATTAATATGTGATAATAACAAGACTATGGATATTGATTTATATCTTACTATAGCAACACTATGGGTATTGATTGATACGCGATTATAACAAAACTATAGTCGTGATTGATATGTAATGTGAACCTTGAACTTTAAAGAAAAATCTGAGAAAAATACATTTATTTTTAACTTTAATAAGTGCAATATCAATATGCTTCTTTGTAAGTCTACACATTCACCTAGTCGTAGTCTAACTAGGACTAAATAATGTAACTATAATTTAGCATCGGTGGAAATTATAATTACATTATTTAGCTGGAACACATGTACCTTCTTTAAGGCTCTCTAGAAGAAGACGATAAACATTTTCCTGAGTTTTTCAATGCCATTTTTTAAAGGTTGATTATTTTAACTGTAACCGTATTTTTAAAAAAAGTGAAGCCAAACTTTTCTAAGTATTATTATTCCTTACGCCGGTTATTTGCAAAGCAAGTTGCTTATACGTTTCATGGATTTGTAGAAAATAAAGATTACGATATATATTTAATTATCAATTTTATATATTTACCTGAGAAAAGGATAAGGTTGTCAGTTACCCATGGCAATTTTGATCATGGGATAATCCAAAATAGGCTTTTAATTTAATAAAAATCTATGTTTATGTGCATTTTGAATAATTTATTTTATGATAGGAAAGGATTTAAGTCTAGAAACACAGTAATGTCCCTTTACGTCAATAATGCTTACTAATTTATACCAAAATAACAAGTGACATTTAAAAAGTATCTACCATATGATCTATATACATAATACTCTTCATGTGTATAAGCTGATTGTTAATAATAATTTGATACTACTTGACATCGATTATAGAAGAAAACTAGAAAGCTGATCTCAAGGAAGAATAAAGAGCTCGATCCCGAAATTGGAATATAAAGATGATGATTTTGATTTTTTCAATAAGAAATCGAGGTTGTGGCGAGAGAGAAAGTAACATCTCGAATAATCCATGATTAATTTTTCGACACGCATAGTTTGTATACTATTTTCATATGTCGATTACATACATACCAGAATGAATGGCTATTATTCATTCGGCTGAGGGATTACTGGTGGTGACAGCATTTAGCCGAATGTGACAGTTTTGAAGAGAGCCAGCTTGAACAAATCAAAATTTTTTGGGGGTGGTTAATGATAGTTTACGATTGCCGAGAGTTAGATAAAAGTTATTCTGAAAATTCTTTTGCGGGGTAGCTTTTACAGGCAGTTTTAATAATTTGGATTAGAGACCAAACATTCTACTTGAAATAAGAGCTCTATTTTCTACTACTAAATTGAACTACTAGTCATTATTCATTTTAAAGTAAGTTTCTAAACATTATATATCTCCTTCTCTGTCTCATAATGTTATGTTATTCTACGAGGGGTGATCCGAAAAGAAGTTTACAAGTAAGTATAAATGGTAATTAAGAGACACATGTGGCGGTCACTTGTCTACATAATCACCAAACCTGTTGAGGCATTTATCACACCGCTGGATCAATTTGTTTAACCCTCTTGATAATAATCAGGTTCCTGGCTATTGAGCCAGTTCTCTGCATCTTTTTAAACATTACCGTATGATATGAACTTTATTTCGGATAAGTGTTTCTTCAATGCCGTTAAACGGAAATAGTCACTGGGAGCCAAATCGGAGCTGTAGGGGGGGTGGCTCAAGACCTCCCACCTAACTATTTCCAGCAATCTCTCTGTCCGCTTCAAAAGAAAGACAACATTTCGAAACCTGTTGTCTACTCATTGCTTCGCCCCCGTGCACTTCAACGATTTGTCTGTGAATGTCCGATAGGGACACATTCTTGGCATATAGATATCGTATCACGGCTCATACCTCTGTGCGAGACCACTTTTCTAGATGTCTTGCCATTACTGTCGCTATTTCAGGTCTCAGTACTAACACTATTTGTTCGAACGACCGGTCTAAGACAACTAGCGCCATGTGTCTCCACTCTGGGTAACAATATTCTCATCCACAATTTCTACTTTCCAAATACTGCTGCTTGTAAACTTTTTTGTATCACCCCTCGTATTTTAATAAAAGCTTGTTTCCTTACTTTTCTTGATAAAACTGAAGATGGAATGATTATAAATTCCTCCAAATTGTAGGCATCAAAAAATTATGTCTATTTATATCCGATATTTCTTGAAATAGAATATATTTTTTTATACAAAAAAAAAATAGCAGTAATATGTAAGAGTTTTAAATGGACGATGAAATAAATTTTGAAGCAAGAAAAAGCAGTTTCTTTCCATTTCGAAAGCATTCTCTTCAAATTAGTTTATTACTAAGAATAGAAATCAAAATGGATGTTCCTGTTTACCCCATAATCTCTGGGATAATTGGGAACGAACTGGTTAATTATGAACGCCACTGTAACTGTAACTGATACATTAATAAATTAATTTGGAAATATCGGTATTGTTAAATGCTCCTTTCTGAACATGATTATACTCTCAAAGGAATTATAAATTTATTTTCCTTCTCATAAGAGCATTTTAAATCGACAATTTCTGCAAATTCAATTCTAATTTTCTATATAGGTATATAAATATCTATATAGGATGATATAGGTATATATCATCCTATATAGATAATAAAAAATATATAGGATGATAAACTATACAGGATGATAAAAAAACTCGTTTCAATTACTTAATTACATAATTTGAAAAGGTAAATTATAGATGCAATTACACTATTTACATTTTTACTAAAAGAAAAGAATATTTATGTGTTTCAACCATCAGTTTGATGAACAATTATTAATTTTAATTATTTAATAATATTTCTTATCATTTATGAATTTTCATACATTTTCTGTAATTTAAAAAAAAAATTAAAGCCCTTCTTAGAATAAATTTTCTTTATTTTAAAGCTAATGATAGTGTATTTTCGTTTTAAATAGAATATGTAATACCAAATAATTATCTTGAACTATCTTTACAAACACAAATGTAAATAGTATATAAAAATTCTTTTCTTCTATGTAGTAGCTCATTCATATCTAGGTTATACGAAAGCAAGGAAACATTGCATCATTCTGACACATTAGGAGTGATTACATTTTCTCAAATTTTTATATCATTATAACTTTTTTGCATTCAAAAGCATATCTTTTTTAAATAAAATTTAATCTTTAAATCTTATACCTAATACATTAAAAATAATCAAATTATTCTGTGTATAATTTTATGAAACAAAAGGCAGAAAAGTTGTATTTATTTCTACCATTTGTGAGAGACAGGAAGAAAGAAAATTCAGATATATAATATCTCATTTTTTGTTTTCTTTCAAATTTTAAAACATTGATACTGTGGACGATATTTTCAAAACTTGAATTATTTAATCTCTAGCCACAGAAAGTACATAAAACTTTTTAACAATCATACATGCTCATAAAGTGAATGTTTTTGGCCAAGGATCAAGTCAATTACAGTTGTTTCCACTGAAGAAATACAGAAGCTGCACTTCTTGGCTGACGCTCAAGAATGAAGAACAAAATATTCTAACAGTTGTCATCGTCTTTTTTTAAAAAATAAGTTAAAGCCAAATTTAATAACCGAGACGAAGGCATTAGTTTTGAAGCATCAAACTTGTCTGCATCTTGTATTTATCATTTAATTAACTAGAACTTGTGTTTAAGGTGACTTCATATAATTCATTACATCGATTAAATAGAAAGAACCGCATAAACAAGATCTAATTATAATTTTCTATATTCTAATGGTATCTTGACAAAAAACAAACATAGTACAAAAAAGTGCGAATATTTATATCCTTTCAGAAATGAAGAAAGAATACAAGTTTGACGTTATAAAATGCCAACTCATAGTAATGAATTAATAGAATTTCGGTATTTAAAATAAGTTTCTACACCAATTATTCCTCTCAACAGCTGTAAACCGAGAAAATAATATTTTATTTCACAGTTTCGTTCATAAATAAGAAAAAATTTGTATCCAGGCAATATTGTATATAAAACTAATTTATAGTTTCCTTTATATTTAGAATTACTTTTTTACCCTTAGAAAATCATTACTGCTGCTTTACTTGCTATTCATGAATTTCATTCTGAAATCAACTTCAAAATAATATATTTTTTTTCAATAATAATTTTTTTTAAAAATACGACTATAAAGGATTAACTCAAAAATGTATTTTCTTGCGTTGAGCAATTTTGAAAATGCTAATCAGGTTCTTTTAAAGCAAGGAAACTTTTTATCGGCAATAAGCAATTTAAAAGTAAACAAATAGAAAAATAATATATCCTGTGTATTTATTTTAATTTATTTTGATAACGTCTTTTAATTGGTCACAGACTGAAAATTTCGTAACAAGTAGTAAGAAAATAAGGCCTAGAAAAAATGCTCAATTTTCGAAGATTAATATTCTATAATAATAATAAAGAAGAATGTGTGCTTGTGTGTGTGTGAGAGAGAGAGAGAGAGAAAGAAAGAATATACAGGCTAGATCACTTCATCCACAGCTATAAAATTTGGCACAAAATATACTGGAGACTAGGAGTGTGCACATAGGAAGTCAGATTTTTGCATTTTTCCGCTATAATGCATTTTCTGCTATATAAATAAATCTTTTCCTGAATTTTTATAATTTTTAAAAAACTTTTATAATTATTTTTATAATATTTTTTTCTTATTGCAAAATAAATTCAAACCATATTCATCGTATGATCAAAATTTTAATCGCATGATTTACTTCCATTGTTGTGGACTAAAGTAGAAAGATTCTGCTCAGCTTATTAGAAGAATCAGAAAGTGTTATTATTGTACCATGAAAGACAATGTGCAATTAGATGGATTAATCCGGAAAGTTATATTTGATAATATTATATCATGAAATTTGAATTCATTAGAAAAATTCATGAACATAATAAATAGAGCAAGCGCAAAGGTATTAAAATAGCATGACTTCATTGCCTATTAAAATCTGATGATTAATAACATGTAGAGGAAATCATGTACGTTGAGTTATGCATGAGAAAGATAATTGAAATTAAAGGTAACCAATATTCAAGGTGAATTAGAGGTGATTGCTAGAGGCAATAAATACTAAATTAAGATATCAACAATATGTTAATGGAATTAAAAATTAAAGGAGACTATCGAAGGATATATATGGAGATGAGGAAACATAATAAAACTCTAACGGTTAAAATAAATCATTCCATTTCATCATTTCTCTCAAATCTCTACTTTATCTTAGTCTCTGTGTTAAAGGCAATTATCTCGATCTAGTCAAGAAAAAAATCTTAGATCTTGAACCTTATCTGAAAGTTGCTTATCTTAGTTATAATCAAACTTATCCATAGCAACAGTTTGTGGCAGCCCCGTGACAAGATTTTTTTTCTATACTCAGTTGTGAAATAAAGCACTAAACTTAAATGAATCAACTCAACCATTAACCTTGAGAGATCTGACTTTTGGTATTTTACATTTCAAGTATCTGCATCGTTTAGAAAGATGCCAAACCGGATGAGGTTGTCAGAACTCGAACTAACTATTCTTAGCAAGTTAATAAAAATACTTAATTTTGAATTTGGATTCTCTGCATAAGCAAAAGACTGAAATCCTCCGAGTAATATATTAAGCGATATTTCTCTTATGAAGAGAATAAGTTTGTATTTTTAGACAACTGTTTGTTTAATTTGTATCAAGATAATACTTTTTCCTTTTACTTATTCATTATTTCATTTTATATTCTGGCCTATGATTGATTAAATGAATTAATAAAATGAACCTAGAAGAAAATATACCAATGTCGATGTGTATAGATTGAAAAGATCGGAACTAAATATACATGTTAAACACCCATTATTAGAAATCATATAAAAAAAAAGATATCATTTCACTTCAAAAGAAACTGCTGCATTCTTTCAATATAATTACAACTTATATTTGAGGTCAAGATCTTCAATATAATTCAATCTTATATGAAGATCTTCAATATAATT
>JAPMOR010026556.1:197117-211697 GCA_026543865.1 Argiope aurantia | reverse complement strand
TATTTTATAAAAGAGGATGTGTTAATTCTCTAAATAATTAAACATATTTTAAATACCTTCTAGAATTTGATATTAAAAAGAGCAATTTGTAATAAGAATGTTATCAGAATTCTTCAGAGAAATACTATTTTTTATATTCTCCAAACAATAGCTGGCAGCCAATTAATATTTTTTGTTTGTGCGTTTTTTTCAGTGTTTGCTATTCGTATCACATTACGCGGAGGTGATAGGGTTAGCAAACACTTTCAAAAACTTTAAGAAAGTGGCTGAACTTACGTAGTACTTACCTACCAATGATAGACTGGATAAATTATTTTAGTTGTTATAGCAACATTAGGAAAACAAAATTTTGTTAAATTATGGGCTGTAAGAAAATTATGGTCGAAAGCACAGTCGCTTAAAGGAGCATTTATTGCTTAAATAGATGAGTTTTCCAATATTTTTGAAAGATATTATAAAGTATTTTCAAACAGTAAAAATTGATAAATGAATCCTTTTCGTGATATTTTTATATTGAATGATATATTTATTCGGAGACTGTTTCATTTGAACCATCGAATTATTTTTGAAGGGGCAGTAATAGCGAAATAATTAATTTTAACCCGTAGCAACGGCAACGGCAACGTCGTGATGTTTCGGAGTTCCGCGATGTGACAAAGTGGTCACGAGCACCTCCACATCATAATTTGGAATAGATACTTTAATTTGTTAGTTTAGGGAAAAGTTAAATTTAATTGAAACTAGTTTGGACGAGCGCAATAAAGCTCTAACGTCATGAAATTTGGTATTTAATTCATATTATTATTATTTATGATATAATTAATTGATTAAAATAATATTTAGATTATTTATGGGGTAAAATACAGAGAAGTTTAATGGAATTACGCTGCACGTGCCTTAACTATTATGACTGATTTTTTTTTCAAATAAATTTACTGAAAGAAAAAATTTTAAGAAATTTCACGCGTGTAGCTCATCGTAGCTATCTGAGAAAAAACAGATAATTTTGATAAATTTAATCTACCAGATTGGTAACAGAGTTAATTAATTCTCAGTTTTTTGACTGAGGGAAAATTAACGTAGACATTGTCTATCGCAGCTCTTGGTCTCTTCCTCGAGCTGGATACTGCTGGATCATAAGCAGGAAGGTTAAGTAACTTGTTACGAATCTGGGGCAGTTTTTCGAAGAATTTGATTGATGTTCTTCTAATAAATTCCGAAACAGGTTCAATTTTGAAATCGTCATGTAAAATTTTCCTCCTGATATACCAGGGGGCGTCTACAATCTTCATCAGGTGCCTATTTTGGAAAACTTGCAAACTCTTAATGTTAGTGGTTAGTGGCGGAAGTCGCCCCCCAAATTTGGGAGCCATACATTAAAATTGTTCTTGAAATAACTTTGTAGAGCAGAAGCTTGAGCCTAATCGATAGCTTGCTCCTAGGAGAAATTAAGCTGTTGAGTTTAATACTCATTCTTGTGGCTTTGGTGAGGGCTGCTTTAATATGACTATTAAAGCTTAATTTTGCGTCTAAAATTAACTCTAAGTATTTATATTCATTTACGAAGGGGACGGGTTGGCCGAAAATTTGGATTGGGACTAAGTCAGGCATTACCAGTTTTTTAGTAAACAGGAGACACGCGCATTTACTTGGGTTGACTTTTATTTTCCAGCCGATGAGCCAGCACTGTAAAATGGTCATGTACTGTTGTATGTTTGCTATGACTATGTTTGGATCCCTATGCTGTGTGAGAATGGCGGTATCGCTTGCAAAAATTGCTAAGTGACAATTACTAGCTCTAGGTAGATCGTTAACATAAATGTTAAAAAGAGTTGGAGAGAGTAAACTCCCTTGCGCACAACCGCTCAGGATTGGTCTGGGGGAAGAAATTACATCATTAACTCGCACCCGAAAATTACGAGAAAGTAGGTAAGAGCGTAAAATTTTGACAAATTGCTCCGAAAATCCAAATCGCATGCACTTGAATAAAAGCCCTTCGTGCCAAATTTTATCAAAGGCCTTGGCTACGTCCAGAAAAAGTGCACCTGTGGTTTGAGACTTCACCTGTGTACTAAAAGTGCACCTGTGGCTGTGAATCAATTCTGTAACACGAATTAGCTGGTGATTCGTCGACAGATTTTTACGAAAACCGAATTGTTTGGATATTAAAATATTATTGTCGCTGAGGAATTGATTCAGGCGTTTGAGAAGCACAGATTCGTACACTTTGCTCAAGCTACTAAGTAGCGAGATGGAACGGAAATTTTGAGGTAAAGTCAAATCGGAGTTTGGTTTTGGAATAGGCACAACCACAGCTGTTTTCCAGCAATCGGGAAAATAACCCGTAGCTGGAGACGGGAGTCAAAAGGACTCTGCGTTGCTCATTAGTTCTGATTATCACGTGGTATTTTGAACTTGAATTATCTCAATACCTTCAAGCTGATCTTTCAGCAGTATGTTGGCAAAAGTCTAAGTATGAACACATGCGTATAACTGAGTTATTCTTTTTCAAAGCTTTTGGTGTTATTTATGGAGTTATTGATACCATGTCTCTGAAACTGCTTTTAATTAGAATAATGCAAAAAGAATAAGGAAATATTCTTAAAATATTATTTTAAAATATTTTATTTGTTAAATTCTAACAATTATTAACAGTAGTGTATTCCGTAATATCTAAACGAAATAGATACTCATTAAAAGACTATTTAGGTTTTTTTATAGCATCTTTCCAACATTTAATATTGTAACATTTAAAATTTTTAATATTGATATTTTTAATATTTTTAGCAACTACGTGATTTCCAGAATATATTGTTTTTCCAAAATTAATTCCAATACTGTTTACAAAAGACAAAAAAGAAGAAATGACAATGGAGTCATTTTGACTCCATGTCTCTGGACGAGTGAGGGAATTCATATTTCCAGTACGGGTTAAAAATTGTGGAATTCTTATTCAATTTATTTATTTTTAAAATAATGTAGTTGAATTATTAAGAAAGATTCTTTAAAGTAATAAAATAAACTAGTTTCCTAAACTGAACTACCAATTTCTTTAATTACACTTTCCCTTTACTATGTTTTCAAGCAAAAGTGATATTTAATACTCACATCAGCACAAAATGTATGAATCCAATTATAGCATTTTATAAATTATATTGCTTATTCTTCGTTTGATTTCTCATAAAAGTTAAATCCGTAGAGGCCGACTGTCCTTCCACTGGCACGGTTGGTGAAGGGATGCCAGCTTAAATGTCGTCCTCGTCATTTGACCGTGATTCAAAATTAGTAGGTTCGCCCCAAAATAGCCCTAGTGTTGCTTTAAAAAGGGATGCTAATATAACTAAACTAAACCTAATCTTCCTTTGATTCGGCTGGCGACCAGGCGAACAGTCACAGATTCTTGGCCTGTAGGCTCTATGTTCAAAATCTCCATTACAGATCCTTCATGTATTCGGGATTGGTACATGCTAAATCTCACTTTGTGAAACAAAAGTCCTCTTGTGGTGTGATATTTGGAAATATGTGTATCATTCTCGTCATCTAAGTACAATTGAAAACTAGAAGTTCAGTTCCAAAATAACCAATATACTACGTAAAAATTGGGCATTACAATAGCTAAGCTAAACTAAATCAAATTGTGCACTTATAGTACAAGACAATTAGCTTTTGCTTTTGATATTTTTGAAGTAACATTCAATGCACTTAATATCATTTTACATCCTCGAATTCTACGCATGCAAACTCTCCGATATCCGTATGTTTACCCCCATAAATATGCAATGCTATCCTAATAATAGATCTTGGACTCTACCAGTAAGTTGGAGAGATGTGCTCAGAAGCACTCAGTACCGTTTCAGAGTAATAATTGTCAATATTTTTTGACTACTTGGCCACATTTTTATGTTATCTTTATGGTTCTATAAATCAATTACGACCTCTTATGTTTTATGATAACTAATGCTCTTCTCATTATACTCTTTAATTTCTCTTTTCTGTTGGAAGAGTTCGCAGGCATCATGTTCTTTAATCCTCTGCTTCTTATGAGTCTCAGAACTCCAAGACATCAGAATACTAAACATCCCCAGAATACTAAAAGTCCCCACCTCTATACACACATATACTTAAAAAATTGCAATGATAGTTTGTTCTAAAGGAGACGACACTCAAAAGAGAATAGTAAATATTGTTCGAACTTTCTTTGACAGTTCTAAAAAAGAGGGAAGAGAAAATTTTATTCGCTTCGAAAAGGAATATTAAGGCGATCGACATTCTTCGCTCCAACGGGTGTTTCGGGCGCTTCAGTATTGAAAGGTCAATACTTGTAATAAAAATTTAGTTAGTATGTCAAAAGGCGGTAAAATGATGGTAAGGTCCCAGTTTTAGCGCTGTAAGGTTCCATGTTTTCACATTTTACTACCAAAGATCCGCCATTAAATCTGATGTGGAAGTTCAAATATCCCTTGGCTGCAAGGTAGAAGCTTGAAATGTCGTCTCTGGTGTCCTCCAAGTTATTTAGTCACGGTTCAGAGTTTTTAGACCTGTCTTGAAATAGCCTAGTGTTAATTTAAAAAGGATATTAATGTAAATAAACTAGGAAGAACTATTGATATCATCAAAATACTATCATCAATTATCAAAGTATTTGTACTGATCTATTATCAAAGCACTTGTACTGGCCTATCAATGGTGCAGTTCATTTATAGTCCCTCACGCATTAACAAGCATTGGTACTAATAGGCATAATATGGGATAATTGATTCAATCAATTGATTTGATTCTAAATAATCATTTTTTCTTCTTTTTCTCTTTCAGGGTAGAGGAGCAAATTCAGATGCTTCACCAGTTTGTTGGGACAGGTTATGTTCTTACTTTGAAAATACAGATGTCATTCAAATTGATAGATATTGTAGGATTCTATTTCCGTCATTTTATATTCTAACTTTGATCAGTTATATATCATTTATAATGTTTGGTTGAATCTAGTACTATTAATTGTAAAAATTAAAATTTGTTCAAAATGTCAAAAATGTCATATCTTTTTTTTTAATATTTCAAATGTAATATTTCCAAGTATTTTCAATGCACCTTCAGATCAAAAATAAAAATCATTCCATGAAATGTCTACAATTTCTTTCGAATTAGTTGCAACACATTCCAAATAATTTGACTTTTCCAGTAGGTATTTTAAAAATATAGAATTTAGATTAAAAATTAGGTTTATTTTAAAAAAGCAGGTGTAATATTATAATGCATTAAAAATTATAAATATAAAAATTCTCTAAAAAGATGATTTTATCATTATATTATAAGGAAAAATAATTTTTATCAAAAATCTGGAATTTAAAGCAAAATTCGCTCAAAGTGAGTCGTGTGTTTTAAAACTTTTTATTTTTATAATTTTCCACTAACTATTATTTAATATATGTTATGATTATTAATATAACGGAAGCTAAAAATTTATATTTTTCAAATTATTGTAAATTGTGGATGGCTCCACTTACCTAAAATCAGCTTTCAACTAAGTTAATACTTTAAATAATACTGAAGAGCTCTAAAATTAATAAAATATTTTATTGCCCTTTGGGAAAGAATAGCTTAACAAAATTTTAGCTATTTTAGCTTAACAAAAATTTAACTTCACTACAATTTATTACAAAATTAAATCCTTACGAACATGAAACATGCGAAGTTAAGTAAAAGTGTTTAAAATTTCAAAAAATAAGGAAACGTAATCCTTATTTCTAACAAACAGGAAAAAAAGTCGAACTATTTTAAATAAACAAATTAAAATTTCTTGAAGTATTAAACATTCTATTCTAATGTAAGTTGACAGGACTGGATTCGGGTATTGTATAGATACTAAGGAATCTCAGCCCCTACAGTATTTTTGACTGAATTAATTTAATTTTTTATCTAATAATTAAAACCATCAACAATTTAATGAAGTTCTTATTTAAACACTTGGATAAGAATGGAATGAATCCGAAAACTGCTTTCTCAGAGAAATAAAATATAAAAATAAAAACATTTTCTGTTTCTTTCTTATTTATTTTCAATCACACTTATAAATACGATTCTTTAAATGAATGTCTTACATAGTTCGTTGCTACTTTACAACTAACACAGAGATATTTATGATAATACTAGATTAGATTTGTATATGTTTTATATCTTTGATTTGTTGATGATTGCTTATGTTTTGAAATTACTGATTCAACAGCATCAAGAAAATTAAGTGTGTACGATTTCCTCTTATCACAAGTTGTGTTTGCGAGTATTGCTTTCTTCATAAACTAAAAAAAGAAATTTCTTGAAGGGTTGTACTTTACCTCAATCACGATATCCTTCTACTGCGCATGTGGGATAAAAAAGAACACATGTTTTTTTCTGGGGGTTTTTTTTTTTCGTTTTTTTTTTTTTACCATGGGTTTTAAGAGGCATTGTAAAAAACACATTTCAGAGATGTTAGAAACGATTTTTAAGCGTTTTTCAACCGAGAGAAATTTTTTCGAGACCAAAATTCACAAATGAATAAAAAAAAGTGAAAAAATTAATGGCAAATTTAAAAATTAATTTGAAATCATTCTATTGCAGTCAAATTTGATTTTTTTCTTCATCCAGCTGATTTTTTACACAGTTTTTACTTATAAACGTGGAAGAAGACAAAATGACTTCAAAATTTCCGTTGCCCCTAACATTATTCTCTGCTCTTCTATTTAGGAACATGTTCCATTTTTTAAGAAACCTTGATAAAGAATAAAACATCGATAGAACTTAGGAGGAAAAATGCATAAAGAATATTGCTAAAGGTAATAATACTTGCCTATAATAATGCTTGCCTGTTATGTTAGTCTCATTGCTAGAAATAGAGATTTACAAAGGTTCTTATTAGGTGCTGAACGCTTGCCAGAACGCTGCTTGGCAACTATTTATCTAAGAATTTGGAATCTGGCAACAAAAATGAAAATTCTGGATTACCCTATCTGGATCTGGATCTATAATTACCCTACTCTAAGATCAGATCAGAGAATTCCATGTGACATCAGGCTTCATTGAAAGACCTATATAAACTCAAGAGTTTGAAGAGATTCAATCGAAATATCCAAGGCAATGTTCTAATATAGCTCTCTCATTAATAGGGATACGCCTTAACGTCCAGAGATAGCAGGAGTAGGCGCCCTAACAATCCACTAATTATTCAGTTGATTCTCATTTTGATTGTGTTAATCTCATTTCGAGCTGGTGACACCGAGCGTTGTTGATTGTTCTGTAGACATTATTTAATTAGCAATTTACTGTCTGGTCATGTGTTGTTAATTTCTTCAAATATTGTTCTCTATGCATATCTTGGTTGCGTTTTTTCTCACCTGGGATCCATATTTTCTGGAATATGAGTGGAATTAAACGTCGTTTTCTATTAACCAGCGTGTTAGAATTCTTTGATCGTACACCACCAGAGAATTCTCATAACAATACGAATAAATGTATTCTCATTATAAATATTACACTTTACTTATAGATAGATATAATGAAATAATTTATAGTTTTTTCATCATGGTAATTCCTGTTATTAAAATAGAGTCTGAAAAGAGCCCATCGCTTTGTAACATTGAAAAAACATATATAATAATAAGGACCAATATGAATGGGGATGGGAATGAATTCAATGGATAAAACAATTTTCAGTTATCTCACAAAAATAAAGGTTAGAAGTTTTGATCATTTCATAGAAAATAATTAGATGAAATAAATTTTCACATAATTTTTAATAATACTAATAAATATAACATTATTTAGTGTATTTTTATTTTAGTTATGCTGTAAAATATCTGTTAATATGAAAATTATTTCCCACATTTACAATTATTTTAATCCTTCACTATACCATCAATTTAGCTCTCGGAGTCATTTGTATGAATCCTCATAAAGGTCAAAAACATCCAATTAAGGAAAATTGATTGAAAAATCAATTTAAGTTTTTTTTTCAGAAACTTTAATTCTTAAAATAGATACCTGGTTCAAATAAAAATGAAATAAATTAATTATTTTTCTAAATAAGTATCAAACTTTTCAAAATTAATTTAAAAAACTAAAAACGGTGCGAATATGCACCACAACACAATGAAGTGTTAAAAGTTACAGCACCTCTACAACTACATCTTACGAGAGGATACTGCTATTAATTATGATAACTGACGAGTCATGGCACTTATAAAAACGAACTGAGGTTAATATTAGTCTATAGCATTCAAAGGCTCAAGGTAATATCAATATGCATGTTATAGATTTCGAATAGAAAAATGTGTAGATATATGAACATAATAACGTCAAACTTAAAAATACCTAGGAAAAATACATAAAAAAGGAATTTGTGTGGAGCACTAAGATGGCAACAATAGTATTTGTAGGAGGAAAAAAAAATCGAAAAATACAGTTGAAAACATGAAAAATGTCCTTTCCTTGAGCTTTTCATATTGTTAACAATATATCACCGTCTTTTCGATTCTCCTTATAAAAGTCTGCATCTCTTAAACATATTGCTAAGGGTAGGGAGACATGCAGCAAGAACTAGAAGTTCACAACAAAGCCCGCAAGCAGGAACGTTCAACTAACTGGCAGGGTGCACCTTGTCACCAATATGGCAAACAAAACAATGAAACTGGATGAATTCACAGTGAAATTTTCATTTTGATTGTTGAAGCAATTATCATCCTTGTAATTTAAATATTATTCCAATTTTTATAATGTTTTCAAAGTAATTTAATTTTGTGCTTTCATTTAAATTACAAGGATTGTGTACCAGCACTTGTTCAAATAAAATCAATTAATTTTTAAAGTTTGTAATATTATTCTAATGCTATTCTTATGTAATTATCTTTCGTAAATTCTCTCTTCATTGTTTTATAATTCCAAAAGGATGCATGACTTTATAGTTTTAAAAAAATGATCGGTCATATTATTAAATAATATTTGGTTGGATTTTTTTTTTGTCATTTTTCAAAATTAATTCAAATCTTGTATTTTCTGTGGGTGAGGTACTAAAACTAACTTTTAAAATTGAGTAAAAATTAAATGTTTGACACTGGATCTTGTCGAATTTTGCTACTTGAAATTGATTATATAGAGAATGAAAATTGAAATCAATTTTAAAGAAATATTTAGTTTTGAAAGTTGGAAAGAGTAAGAGAGGCCCTCGAGGTTTCACTACCTTAGGGGACATAAAGTGATTAATCTGCCTTTCTACGGTCAAATCTCTTCTTTTATGGATATTTGGCTCTAAGTGATTTCGTGAAATACATCTACTTTCTTCTAAAGCAAAATAACAGTTTAATATAAATACATGTTACGTGCTTTGCGATTAAGCTTTTTATGAGGATAACAATAAAAAATATTCGAAAAATTATAACTAGTATTAATTCTCTATTATTGTCCTATAGTCCGGTTTCTTTGTCTTCTTATACATGTGCTCCGAATGATTAATTATACTTTATTTACTATTCTAAAAAAAAAATTTTTTTTTGATAAATGCTTTACTGCTGTTTATAAAACAGGTTAATTTTCAACTCTATCTTATAATCCTCAATTTTAGACTAACATAGTCTTGAGGGGAAAAAAGTTTTTTGGAAAAGTGAACAACGAAATCTTCAAATTTTATACATAGTTTATGCGCAAAATGAGTACCGAACCGATCCAAATCACATTGTACTCTCTCGAGGAAAAATTAAGGTTTTCCATTATGCATCGGTTATCAATATCAATTCATCTGAAAGCTTTTTATTCTCCTTTAGCATGAAAACCTAATTCTTACATAATTTTATTAAGGAGATATCATTTAGCAGTTATTTACATTTAATTGAAATGAAGTCATAAGAGGATAAAATGAAGTGCTATTCATATTATCATAAGTTTTCTTCTTTCTACGCTTTATGGCATTTTATTACTGAAATACTTTTCAGGGTTACTTCCGAAATAACCTTTTGAAGGGCTTTTTCATTTAGTTGGGCAGTTGTCTAGTAATTGTTTATTAGAAAAATGCGTTTTTAGTGTCTAATAAAGAAAAGAGATGGCAGCACGAGTCCTAATTTTCCACTGCTTTTATGGAGAGAAACTCTTTTAGTACTTGTTCAAAACATTATACTTCAGATATGTGCATCAGTTGTAACAAAGTGTACAACATTAATCAATTTGCATTAAAAATTATTAGTATAAAATATTTTCAAATAAAAGTAGTAGAGAGTATAATTCAGGGAGAATCTTTAAAACTTATATTTTCTGGTACGGAATACCTCCGCGCTTTTGCCACATTTTCCAATCAAATTTGAGTTCAGCAAACAGGGGTAAAATGAAAGCAATGCCGGATTTAAGCATTTTGTAGCCCTAGGCAGAGTATATTATGAGACCACACTTTTAATAATTTTGGATAAAAACTGATGGTTAGTTTAGTTTCGCACTTCAACACATTCTTAACGTTACAGCTTATTATTTGTTTGTTGTAAGTCATATTTTTTTTTTTTTCATTTTAGTAATTTTTTTTGTGAAAATGCGTACGTTTTAATTTATCTATTATGGCTCATTATTTTGCGGTATCCACATTTGCACAAAATATTATTTAAGTAAACATTCGGTGTTTATAAATGCAAGATAATTAAGTAAACATAATGAAACAGATAGGAATCTGGCCAAATGTATTTGTTAAAAAATGCCATCACGTTATTTTATAATTTATTGAACTTATATTTTATGTTACTAGCCTATTTTTGCCAATAGATTAATAACACTTTTTTTAATCAACCTGCTTGTGGCTACTGTCAGCCCACAGCCATAGGCAGCTACCTAATATCCCTAGTTGGAAATCTACCATTGGATGAAAGGAACGATATAAGAGAAGATGTTTACTTTTTATTCAGTAATGTACTGAAACATACCGAACATTACATTTATTTGTAACGAATTCGTAACTTTTAAAAAGATTGCAAATTATTATTGTTATTATCATTGTATGAGCATTTACCAACTCCTCTTCTTATTAATGCTCTTGAATGCAACCAATGAGAAATTTAAATTTTTCCACTGAGTGGTCACTTATTTATATCCTGGAGAATGCTCTCTGGACCCGAGAGAGTCAAGTTGGATTTTTAGGTAATACTACACTGAACAGCCAGAAAAATTGGTACAGGAGTGCATATGCAAATAAAAGAGACATGCAACCAATCAGCAATGTAGTCTGCAGCGCCTATATAAGACAATAGGTGTCTGGCAAAGCTGTTCGATCATTCTTGCCGCTACAAAGGCAGGTTATCAAGATTTGTGATTTGAACGAGGCATTAAAGTTGACACATTTAAAATGGGACAAAGAATCTTCAAGGTTGATACGGAATTTGAATTTTCGAATACGAAAATTTCATAAGTGTATTGTAAATATAGAATATTCAGCGAAACATCAAATCTCCGACATCGGTGGGGCTGGCAAAAGACCATGAGAAAACGGAATCATCAACGAGTGACGAGAATCCTTAAACGGAAACACTTCCTAAAAATGTCACGAATTTAAATGCTGGGGAGACAACAAATGTCAACTTGTGAACCATTCAACAAACCATCATTGATATTTGTTTTGGGATCCAAAAGTCCACTCGTGCACCATTTTGACTGCACAACACAAACCGCACCCATTCGTGTCCATTATGTATTCTAACAATTCCAGCAGGACAATGCGACATCCCACGCTTGGAGAATTGCTACCGAGTGGTTCCAGAAACACTTTTTTGACTTTAGACACTAGATCATTGATCATCTAAATCCTCAGACGTGAACATTATTGAGCATATCTGTGATGCCTTACAACATGCTGTTCAGAAGAGTTCGCTACCACATCTCACACCTATAGATTTGAGGACTGGCCTGCTGAATTACTGATATAAATTGCATTCAATATACCTTCAGACGTTAGTCAAGTCCATGCCGTGTTGTTTTGCGACACTTCTGTGTGCTTGTGACGGCTCTACACGGTATTAAATACGTTACCAGTTTTTCTGGTTCTTCAATGTAGCTTACAAGAGTTTTAAAATAAGATCTCAATTACTCCATAAAACAGTTTAAATGTATTTCTAGAGCAGTTTATTTCCAAGACCATACATCCCACGACCTACTCATCCTCTACTCAGAAAAGAACACACTTGGGCAGAGGTTTCCAAACTGTAGATAGCGACAAGATCTTGCATGTACAAGTAGCTTTCAGCAATTTTCAAAAATGTTGCATGGGCTTAAAATTTTCATCAAACCATATTACAATAATTTTTGTAAAATTATATTTAATGATAAAATTTTTCTCACCAAAGTTCATTTTAAACCAATAAAAATCCTATTTCGGAAAGAACGTGTGCTGTTCCGACTAGCACAAAATATTATACGATATTTCCACAATGGTTCTTGATATTCTGCATGCTGTACAATACCGTGAAGACATCGTAACAAGATTGTAAAGGATTTTGTGCTAATAGGGGTTTGTCTCTTTAAAAAGTTCGATATACCGAAGATGAAATGGGGCGCAATATTTAAAAGTTTGGTAAACCCTGTATTAGGGTATCTCAAGAATTGATTTTAAAATTGCATTTAAAAAATAAAATTTTTTAAATGCGATATAAAAAATGCATTTCCTATTTTTTGAATCTCAAATTCTTCCGTTCAGTAACAAATGTTAAATGATCTGCATTTTGACAGTAATAAATTAGCAACATTTGGTACCTGTTTAATCTAGTTATACTAAAAGTCAATTATTTTAAAGTGATAATCTAACAATTATTCTACAGGTTACGAAATTTGTTTCAGGCATTCCTCAGTCCACTAAGGAAATCAGGATTAAAATTAAATTCTGAAATACATTGATTTTCTTCTAAGAATTATGATTTATCTAAATAATTGATTCACAAAAAAATGAGAATAGATTACACAATGAGTATTAAGTTGCAAGTACATCCTTCAGGTGATTATGGAAGCCAAATAGTAAAAATCAAAAGAAAACCAAGAAAAAGAAGAAATGAAATAAAACTGGGGGAATAGAAAATGTTTGATGAGTGACGATTTCTAAACCCATCATTCATGAGCAGCTATTTTCGCAGCACTTTTGGTTATTCCAGATCGTCATTTTGCCAAGAAATTTGATTCAAATTTCAAAAAAGCAAGTGAGTGCGATTCGAAGAATATCTTGTTTCCATTCTCCACTTGCGTTGAAATTTGGGTTTTCACAAAGTGCAGTAATAAGAAGCAAATAAAATCCATATTTGAAATCAAATTGTTTGAATATTTTCCCGATTGTTTCCACGGAAATTAAACCTAAAAATCTCAATGGAAGGGAGTATCGAGACTGTTAATAGATGACAAGACAAACATCTGTGTCCTCTATCTCACTATTTGAAATAAAGAAGTGATTAAAATGGTAAACGTTTTACTTTTCATGAAAATCCTGTTATCTCAAATAATATTTATCCATAAATAGTGTTTGTTTTCCCTTCTTTATCGCGCCTTCAACTTAATAGAATTTCATCCCCTCCCTTTCTACGACGTTGGATTATACTTGAGCTGCTAGTACCTCGTGTCATCCTTAAATCCCCACGACAGGACTATTAAATAGGTACCTGCCTAGCTCTTCCCCGACCACGATTTTTTACCGGTATCTTCAGAGAAATTTAATTTTGGACTGTTATTTTCTAAAAGGATCATGCCCACGAATTTATTTAAATTCAAATCAAATATTTAAATTTTAGAACATTTTTCTATGAAAATTACAAATATACCTTCTGCATTGTTTTCTGGTCTAAATTGTTACCTAAATTAATAACTCAAAATATGCCTAATCTACATATAAATATTATTTAGATTGTGATTAAAAAACTCACCGTTTTTTAGTTTAATTTTAAATTCCAATTTATTATAGGCGAGATACTGAATGTTATGAATGTGACCTGAAATGAAGTGTCTTGTATAGATATTAAAATCAACAAAAATATAACAATTTTTGAAATTAAGGAAAGGAAAAGTGGGAACCCCAGATTTGTATTACAAAGAATTAATAGAGGGCTTAATCCAGCCCTGTTAATGCCATGTGTAGTTCCTTTTGCGACATCTAAGATCAAAACAAAATTTAATTAATTAAACTTTCATGTCATACCAAAAAAAAATAATTACACATCTTGTTTGCAACTTAACATCTGAAACCGATTCGTACTGAAAATAAAATGACATGAATTTCATATATATATATATATATATAAAATTATTTTGGTTGAAGCGGAATGCAGCTTCGAAGACGTTGAAGAGACATGTTATATTTTTAAATTAATTTTAATATCCATTTTATGAAAGCATAATTATTTACAAGTAGAGACGCGGACAAGACACGTCCGCCACAGCGCGACACAAAAGCAGAAGTAAGAAAAAGTGCGAAACAAATGATTACTAATCTTATATAACATAGGATTTCCGGGAGGGAACATAGGGAATAACATAGAGATTAATTAAATCGAAAGTGGAATTAGATCAGAAAATAAGAGAATATTTTACTATGAGCTAAATTAAGAGTTG